>VZUI01054935.1:0-19909 GCA_013401135.1 Cettia cetti | reverse complement strand
GGATCTCGCCCTCCCCCCCCCCCCGCCCCCAGCCCCGATTCCCGGGGCCTCCCCATCACTCCCCGCCGCCCCCTCCTCCGCTCCAGCCCTGCCCGGCGCGGCCGCCGGTCCCTCCCCCGAGGCCTTCCCCCCTCCCCCGGGTCCCTCCCCCGGCAGGTCCCCCCGGCGCGGCGCGGCGAGGCCCGGCCCGGCGGGGCCCGAGGAGCTCGGCGGGGCCGCACGGCTCGGGGGAGCGGCACGTCCGAGCCCTCGCCGCCCGCGGGGCGCTGGCAGGAGCACGGAGCGAAATCAGCGAGAGCGGCGCCAAGCTGTGGCTGCCTTGCTCCGAGCTCCCGGGCAAGTTACCTGCACGGCCAGGTCCCGAGCGTCTGGAGCGTCGTGTGTCGCGTCCCCACGCACCTCCCTAAGAAAAAAGAGAGAGAAAAAAAGCTTGTGCTTGAAACCTGTGCCCCTTTGTACCTTTCTTTCTTTGCTTTGGGTTAATGATGGTTTGTGATTATGAAACCCCACGAGGGATCAGCTCCAAGAGCGAATAGCATTACTTTAAGTCATGACTTGGAAATATACGTGTGTGTATACACTCTTTTTTTTTTTTCTTTTTTTTTTTTTTCCTTTTACCTTGAACTTAAGGATTATACAAACCCGTGTCTGTCTCACAAGGAGCTTCTGATTGACTTTCTGGTAAAGTTAAGGAAATATTTGTGTTTCCACAGGTCTTGCAGAATTGGAGGCACAGGTCTTATAAAAAATTGCCGTGGCATTTGGCTGAGCAGCTCTTATTTTTAGCATGCTATTGTGAAAGTGGTTATATAACTTTTGGTGGATTTTTGAGGACAAAATTAACAACTCATAACAAGTTAATTTTTTTTTTCTTCTTCTTCTGAAGAGAGATAATCAGAATGAAATCCAAAGGAGTAGAGTCAGGTGAGCTTCAGCCCAATGATAGAAACTCCCTGAGAAAAAGCCGCAGGTTATGAATCCCACAGACCTCTGAACAATCATGAAGCAGCAGGTGCAAGCCCAAGCAATGTCAGCTCAGAGCCCCAGTTAGGAAGTCAGTCAGGCTGCTTCAAGGTTATTTCTTGCTAAACCAGGGTGAAATCAAAAATCATTTCAGAATCTTGTGTTCCCACCCGTGTCAATACAATACAGATGCTCTGTTTCCTTAGGGGATTAGATTGTTTCTTGAACTTCAAGGAGTATGCACAGCCTGAAGTATTTGCTTATAATGCTTGATGTATTTTAGTGCAGATGCTTCACTTGCAAAACTTGGTTCCTGCTTCTCAGGTCTTTCTTCATTACTTGCAAAAAAATGAAGAAGATACCCTAAGATTTTTAAAAATTGCTTCCAGAAGGTAACTGTGTGAAACAGCTCTGTGCTTACATTGAGAGCCAGGACATCAGGGTGCTGTGACAGTGTTCAGGCTCTGAGCAAGTGGTCTCTCTCTCACTTCTGTTGCATGGTCCTCATGAACTGCTGTCATCCAAGTGAAGTCCTAAGTTCTAAACATTTGTCATCCTGTGCAGCTGAAAAGAGAGGACTGGTTTGCAAAATCTCAGTAGGATGAGCGAGAAACCTAGCAAGTAGGATTTTGCCTTCTCACCTCTCTTACAGCCCGCTGTTCGGGCAGAGCTCTTGTGTGAGGAGAGGAGGTGTGTCTTGTAGCAGCAAGTTTTGCTCAGTCTTCCATTGCAGTATGGTAAGTAAGTGAAAGATGTGTCAGTGAAAAGCTTCAGTAAGATCTCCACAAGAGTGCCACAAAAATAAATGCCACTAACCTAAGATTTTGAGCTGATTTGTTTAGCTGAAATATACTGGGGTTTTTTTATCTTTCAAACAGACTGTGCATGACTTTCACTGGGGAATAGAAAATATGTATGAAAAATTGAAGAATTTATCTGTGGAGATTTTTGTTTCTTTTCAGGTGAAGGTAAAAATTAATATCCGAAGTACCCACTGAACTACACCAATAAATTGGAAAATGCTTGATTTCAGTCACCATTTGTCAATGTCTATGAAACTGCATATCTGAGAGATCCAGATCGTCTTTTGTAATAAATAGTCCTGTTTGGGTTTTGTTTAATTCATCTGGTAACAGGTTTAATTCTAACTCTGTTGCTAAAATAACATAATAATTCTAACCCAATCATCAGAAAATGGTGAAGTCCAGTTTGGGATTGGTACAGTGGAATTTACCAGTTTCTGATCTAGAGTTAGAATTGTTTCAATGAGCAGTTCCATGTTACTGAGAAAGAATTGAGTGGTTCAAGTTACTGTGCTGATTTACTGACATCTGAAGACTATCTTAAAGAAATCTTTCCCTCTGCTTACAGATGCTCTTGGTAGTGGTTGTGCATTTATAATGTTGTGGTTCATGTCAGGAGTGGGCTTTTGATGCCCATCCTTCAGTTGTTCTACTTACTGTCCATCTCCATATACCTCATGGTGGGCTGGTTGGATTCCTTTGAGATGAATCTAAACTATAGGGCGTGCTAGAGTGCTGGAAATACAATCTGTAGGACCAGATCTAGCTTGAGGTAAAATCCTGTAAAATACATACAGAGTCTGTTGTACCTGTCAGTTCCTAGCTGCTGAAGTAGACCCGGTCCATTTGCAGCATGCTGTTACTGAGGTACCACGCAGTCTGAAGCCCATACTAGCTGTCTTTCTCAGGGGTGTGGGCCAGTTAGTCCCTGCTTCTTGCACCATTGCTCGCCTATCTGGTACCAAAAAACTCCTGGCTCAGCTGCAAAGCACAGCCCTGCCACCAATTGGGGCTGTCCTGCTGAGATCTCTTCAGTTCAAAATGTTGATGGCTAATTTGTTTTGTTGTGGTTTTTTTTTTTTGTTTGTTTTTTTTTTTTTCCTAGTCTGACGTGTGATAGCGGACTAGTTTTTGAGTAGGAACTTTGGGTAGTGTAGGCTTTGTACTCGTCTGCTGGTTGTGGACAAGCAGTTGCATTTAGGAAAGGACAGCTCGTGCTTCTTCATGGTTGTTTGCCTGTCACTGGCCATAGCCCTTCTGTGTAAAAAGGTCTATAAGGCTGTTTATATTCCTCATTGCATTTGAGAATGGTGAGAAATATTGGCTTGAAACTTTAAAACTCTCCTTTAGAAATGCTTCACCATGTTCCCTTGGTGCAGCATCTTGGTTGACTGCATCTCACACAGGGCACCAGAAGTATGACTTGGTAGGTGATCCCACCTGTGGGGGCTCCTGGGTTACAGCACATGATAAGAATCATGCTCTGATCCTGGATTCTAGTTGCCCCAGGCAGGGGGAAATGTTTAAGGGGAGACGTTTAGAAATATCCACTTAAAACTTCAAGCTTGATTAAAACATGTTAAACCTTTTTTCTGCAGTTTTCACTATAAAGGGAAAAAAATTCCATTCTGTTTTTTTTGGTGATTTGGCCTGGCTTCCATTTTTCTTTGGTTTGCTTCTTTGAGGAAAATTATTTTAAATTGGAAAATTAATTTTTAATTATAAATTGTTATCTCTTTTATGAAAGCATTTCTTACTCAAAATATATATTATTGGAACAATAATGGATCAGATCCTTCTCCCACGTAGAAACAGAAGACGGCTGTTGTTGCTGCAAAAAGCGGATTTCTTACCAACTCTTCAGTTTTACATACATTTCCACTGGATCATGACATAAATGGTAGGATTGCATGTGTATAGCATTCTTGATACAAATATTCTTCTTGTCCTGGATCACTCTGACTTCTCCAAGACTGCTTTTAGATTGCAGAAAATGTTGTGCTATGCGAAACAATAGGAAGTGAAAAGCAGGAGAGTGTTTCCTTCTCACATGACTGTATTTCTATTGCTAGAAGTTGTCTACTCCAAGTCTTATTTTAATTCATAGCTTCTCTGTGGGATGAAGTATAGATTTTCACGTAAGTTGTGTAGATGATGATATGTGACTTGAAACCATAGTATATCTTGTTCTCAATGCATTAAGCCTTTTATTATTGATTTTAAGAAGATTTTTGAAGCCTCTTTCAGAAAGGGAAGCAGACCATAAAAATCTGTTTCGCTCCAGGACATTAAAAGAGGGCAAACCATCTTTCAATATCTGGTGTGATACAATCATGGCAACTTCAGTTGTAACCTGTCTTTCTCAAAAAGTCATCTTACAGCACCTACTTTTAACTTTTTTTTTTCTTCGGTGCTTAAGCATACTTATCTATGACATTCTGAATATTTGTTCTTTGTTGCTGTCCAGATAATATCTCTAAGAGTTATAATGGTGTATTTAAGATTAGTATAAAAGTTAGGGGAATTTACTAAGGTCGGTTTTACATATAGACTGTGCTGCCATGTAGAATTGGTTATAATGTAAAAGTGAGCTGTATATAGAAGCATGCATGCTACTGTCTTTATTACACAATTTTTAGAGAAAGAAAAAGGGTAAATTTATCTTTCATTCCTGATAGTTTTAGAATCATTGTTGTTTAGGAAGTGACTATTTTAAGAAAACATAATTTGGAATGAAACTTGAGGAAATTAAAACTGTGATATATTTAAGTAGAGAAAGACTCATAAAGATTTTGTTTCTGTCTATTTTGTGTTAAGGAAGTGGGAAAAGTAAAGTACACTGTGAAAGGAAAATATATTATTTACCCTCCAAATTTCATTTTGGAACTAGTTTTTATTGAGTGTGATGGGCAGTGCACAAATACAACATCAGACTGTGGATTTAACGCAATAAATCTTGAAAATTTCCTGAATTTTTAACAACTCTTAAAACTTGGAAACAACACTTGTACAGCTCATGCAGAACGCCTTGTTGACCTTGTGTTGGACAAACACTTTCTGGAGTTGGAAAACTGTGTTGAGCTGGTCTAGATGTGAATTAGTTTCTTGTCTCTGTTTACATGGAGTTTTGTTGTGGATTCCAGCCATGTCTCATCTATCCTATTACCCTACTTAAGTGCTGTTATGATAATGCTCAAATAGACTGATATTATACAGTAGTGCTAACAAAAAACCAAACAGCATTGTAAAAATTCTCCATGACCACTTCTGGCATGGAACAGGAGGGTTTTTTTTTCCCTGGTGCAAATCTCAGACCTAATCTTATTTCCAGTGAGGCCAAAACACTAGCTTGGCTTAGAGTTAAGCGAGATCCTGCCCATAAATCTGGCCAGTCTCCATTGCGATAACATCTGGAAAGTTGTCATTTAAAAATATGTGGGAGAGCTTGGAATAGGGGTGTAAATAGTGGGTCAGAACTTCTATCCAAAAGGAAAACATCCAAAAGGAAGCTCTCAGATATCAGACATCCTTGCTCTAGGCATGTTCTTTGTTATGATCCATCTATCGTTTGTCCATTCTTGTTCTGTCAACATAATTTGGAGCTCAATGCCCTCTGTGAGGAACAAGAGGAGGCTGACAGGCATAGAAGATGGGAATATGTGAACATGTTGCATGACTTAATGGGTGCATCCAGTAAAATCTGCTAATAAAGAGAGGGATGGCTATCGCTTGTATTTTGATTTAAATTGTTCTCTGGCTGACACCTTTCAGATTACTACACGTGATGGATTTTTACTAAGCGTGTTTGTTGATGTTGGTCTATATTCCTCATTAATGATGTCCATGGAAACTTTGCCTGATTCTTCTGTGAGTACAGCTTTTGCCAAGATGGTCTGAAGAGTGACTACTTACAAACTGAAACAAATTCAGGGGAAGGGGAAGATTGTTCATCTGTCTCTTTAATGCTTCCATTCCTTACTGAAGCTGAACCGTCAGTAAAGTCGTTGCTCAGAACATGTGGCTTCTTAATGGTAGTTGAAGCTGGAGATTTAGATGTCACAGAAACTGATTATTAGGAATATTTATTGTTTTTTTCAAAAATCACAGAAGATTGCATTCCATTTTTGATATATGTAACGACCCTTTTTCTGTAGAAACCCCGAAGCAAATGAGACAAATACACACAACTGGATATTGAGCTAGTATATGTCACCTGAGACTGTCATGCTTTCAGGTTCCCAAAGTCCCTTCAGTCACTTACATAAAGTTATTCAACAACTCAGCCTAGATTTTTGGGTTTGAACTGTAAGACAAATCCCTTTGTCTACCATACATTCCTCTCAAATGAGAAGAGGCTTTAAATAGAAACTGTACCATAATAGATCCCATTTTGTTTTCTTTATCTATTTTTTTATAAAATTATTTGCCCTTGATGTTCCTTCTTCTTGAAGGAGCATTGCAAAAACTCCTTCACAAAGTAAAGTCTCCTATTTTCTGAATTCTAAATCCAAAATTCCAGTTGCTTTTTTCCTTCAATTCAGGTAAACTGCTTCCAACTAGAAAAATATTTTTCTGTTGGTGTTTCAATAGCTGACTTTAAAAATATGTTACATGCAAACACTATTTTGAGTGCCTATCAGAATTTGCCAGTCTTCTCATTATAAAAATAGCCATGTTTTTTTTTCAGTCCAAAAATATAATATTTTGTGAAACTTGTTTCTTTGGAAACAAGTTTATTGCGTTATTCCAAGTTGAGCCTAATTATTTTCTGGACATCTCTAAGATTTCTTTAAAAGAAGCATATGATATTACAGGAAGAATGTTCCTCTTGTTTGCCAGAGAGCTGTACTATGTTTACTATAATAAGATTAAAGGAAATTTGAAAGTCAACGCTAGCTCAGTGGGAAACTGATAAACACACGTTGTACTTGCTGGAACACTCTGCCCAGTAGTATTAGGAAATTTATCACTATTTATTTAGCAGCTCAGACTGTCTCCGACAAACAGATTTGGTGTCCATTTAAAAGTACACCAGACACTAAAAAAACCTTAACAATATGGATGTGATTTGTGGAATCTGAACTGTTATCTTGGCATAGTCATCTCGTGGCTTAAGATCGGGAATATCACAGCATAATCTCTCAAAATAAGGAGTCTGTATCTTATGGATCCCGTTGCTTTTCAAAGACTGTGGTTTGATTCTTGGCACTTCTGGTTAGGTCAGCTATTAAAGCCACAGTCATAAACAGCAATTTTCAGAATTTGGGCAAGCTAGACAAGGGTGTAGCTCCTTGGAAAAGTTATTCTGGAAGATGTAAAACCAGCAATATCTCTGGATCCATATCTGGCATTGGCAGGCTTTGCTCTTGAGAAGCAATGGCTGTCCAGTCTCGTATTTACTAACATTTATTTGTGCCTTGGCTAATGTTTCAACTAGAGAGTGAAGTCTGCCACAGGGATGACTTTCCATTCCTAAGTTTGAGTTAAGAGGTCATTTTTACATGGTCACAAATGCTGCTTACAAATCAGTAAAACAGAATGAAATAATTTTGCTGAAATGCATACAGAAATCTTTTGGGAAATAGTAAGAGTGGAGGGGAATGTATAACCACACGGTGATACATAAGCTACTATTGTAAATGTCTTCATCACCTCCAAAGTGGCAGATCTCTTGCTAAAGTAGGCACATACTCACTGTGTGCTTCTAAGCACCACAGAAGGCCAGTGGATTATTCCCACCATGTGTTGGCAATTAGTAGGATCTGCAGGATGAAATCACTATTGGTTATAGAAGTGACTAGGGTTAGCTGTTCATGCTGTGCATGGTAATACATTTATTTGATAAATAGGTGATTAGGGAAATTAGTTATTTCCACACTCTTCTCAAGTATGAAATTTCTTAGAAACAAGCCTAAAAAGCAAGGATCACTCATTGTATGAAATTTATGGATTTGTATGCTGCCTATGAAGTCACCCAAAAATATTCATTCATTTTCCTGGTGATGTAAGATGTGAATGTGAGCTTGTAACCTGCTTCAGATATTAAAGTCTGATGTAATCTGTTCAAGCTGTAGAGGAATAATCTCATTTCTTCATTTCTCCTACATTCCTCTCCCTCCCTGCAAATGGTCTTTAGAGGTCTGTAGAATCAGTGGAGATGACCTTTCCATGCCAGCTGAGTTATCATTTCATTAAGGGCCATGCCTTTCCATTGTAACCATGACTGTAGTACAGTCCAGCATGTTGTGGAGTCTTTGAGACTTCCAGGAACCGTGGGAATTTTTATTCTAGTTTTAGGTGATCCTTTCAGGCAGTAGAACTGCATGGGTATGAAGCTCATACCAAGGGTTTCCTGTCTTAAGGGAGACTGCTGTATACATAACTCCGGGGCTTCAGGCCACAGCTGGGGTGAGTTCTTCTGCAGATCTTTCCTCGGCAAGTTCACCTGCAGATTGAAGAAATTCCTGTCATTAGGTAAACTAGCATATTTCCTGTTTTGGCTCTTCTGCTTAGCTTTCTGCACACAGATGGATAGAGTACAATCAGAGTGCTTGCAGTGTGCCCCATTATATACAAATTGTAACTCAAGGCTCTAAGGCACATTGCCAGTTCATCTCCCCACTCTGACGCCAGCTTCATTTACTCATATAAATAACTGGATAGCAGTCAAACATGATTGACTTAAGCTGTTACTTTATCTGAATGTGTAAAATATAGAGAGTTTGATATGCTAATGCTGTGCTTGTTTGGGTTTTCTTATTCCACACTGAAATTTAGATGTGTTTTTTTAAAAACATTGAAACTCATTGGTCTTTATATTTATCATGGGTTTAGATTTATTGTCACTGTTTATAAAACCACCCCAAATTAGTTGTTTTTATTGTTAAATTATAATCTGCGTGGTTAAGTTTGTATTCATTAAAGGGAGGTTTATTTTCTATTATAAAAGTGAACTGCAATTTAAGATTTTTTTGGTTATCAAGTGCTCCAAAATAGATTTTTTCACCTATATATTTATTTTTCCTTTAAAAACACTTGAACACTGTCTTACTTTACTGTGATTAAGGCTGATGCCTTGATTTGAGCAACAGATAATGCTTTGAACTTCCAGATGTATAATGATATATATAGCAGATAGTCACACAGTAGTGCTGATAGAATAGGTGGGGGTCATGCTTCAGTATGTTTTTTAAGTCCTGACTTCATACTAATTGTAAACCTTTCCTAAAGCTTCTGTGATGGCCTTTTGATTTTAATTCTTGACGAGTGTTTTTTAGGTGACAGAATCTCATAATCTCTGAAGTCTGTGTCACGGTTTAGCCTTGTCTGGCTACCAAGCAACACAGAGCCACTCATGCACTCCCCTGCCTGGTGGGATCAGGAGAGAGAATCAAAAGAGTAAAAGGGAGAAAACTTGAGAGTTGAGATAAAGATGGTTTAATAAGGAAAGCAAAAGTTGAACACATAAGCCAAGCAAAACAGGGAATTTGTTTACTCCTTCCCATGTACAGGCAGGTGTTCAGTCATCCCTAGGAAAACAGGGCTTCACCGTGTACAGTGGTGACTTGGCAAGACAAATGCCAGCACTTCAAAGAGTTCTCCTACCATGTCACCACATGGTCTTGAATATCCCATGTGTGAGGTGGGGTCAGCTGTCGTGGTTGGATTCCCCCACTTCTTGTTCATCCCCAGCCTTCTTTCTACTGAGGTCAGATCAGAAGCAGAAGCAGAAAAGGCCTTGATGCCATGAAAGTGCTGCTCAGCAATAACTAAAACTTTGCTGTGTTATCAACACTGTCATATCCAAAACAGCCGCATACCAGCTACTGTCAGGAAAATTAACTCTATGAACTTTCCTTGCCAAAAGCATCACAAAGTATTAATGGTCCAGAGAGTATCCGTATTTTGTTCTGCCTACAGCTATGCCCATGTGACATCACTTTAGCTAGGCATAGGTCTAAACTTATAAACTAAAAGGATCATCCTGCCCTTGGCTCTGCTTCTGGCCATTAGGCTGTGTCTTAATTCTGTTCCAGCCTTTCTTTGTGCCCTCTGAATATCTGAAATGGTGTACAATCAATACATATGGGAAACTGGCTCAGAAGCTGTGCTGTAATTGTTGACATAGGCGTTCAAAACATTGTGTATCCTCTAACTGATGAGACCGGTAGGTGCAGACTCCTTGCGTGATGTCTTGCAAACTCTGTTAGTACTGAGTGGCCTTAGTGATCTAGATAGATGGGCTTAGCTGCTAAGTGTGAAAAATCTTTAGATAAGATTGTTATTTAAGAGACAGCCTGGAGACCAGAATTCCCAAATCTGAAATGATGCTAATGGGAGTGGTGAGACCCAGGAACAGCTTGGTCAGAGAAGCTGTGTATCATTGCAAATGTTCGAGATCAGATTGGATGGGGTTTTCAGTAACCTGGTCTACTGCAATATGTCATTGCCTATGGCAGGGAGATTGGACTGGCAGGTCTTTAAATTTCCCTTTTAACCCAAATCATTCTGTGATTGTATAATACTGTCATTGTTTGAACAGAACCTTATGGTTCACTTTATGAGCTGTAAAAACTCCTATTATCATTTAACACTTAAAAAAAGTTATGAAAGGCGAATGTGTTTCTCTTACTAACTGCTATTGCAGTTTGATACATGTGCATGTAAGCAAATATGAATAGTATCCAAAAGAGGTATCTATAGCCTTATGTGTAGTTAAAAAAAAATGAAATGTTTTGTTTTTCTGAAGAGCCTATAAGGATGTGAATTCTAATGCAGATTTGCACACACTGGATTAAATTCCTTGCACAGTGAAGGAGAACAATATATTACTTCTAGACAGTGCAAATACACTTTTATATTTAAAAAAACTTAAAACTTTTAACCATGCCTTCTATACAGTAATTTCACCCCAGTGTGTATTGCTATGCTACCTTCACAATTTAATGTTTCTAACCTGAGGCATCCAAATTTTTTATCTACAGTTTGCACAAGGCCATCCATACTGCTAAAATTTTTTTAATATAGTAAAAGAGACAACAATTGCTAATTGCCCTCTCACTTTTCTCTTTTGAAGCATCAAATCTAAACCCGAGTACTATAAAATAGGAAAGATAGGTTTTGCTTCTGGTGAGTTGAACTATTCCATGCATAGATTGTTCTTGGACATTTACACCTTTTACTCTGTGTGATTTTCACGGTAGTTGTGAGTCAACATAATATTGAAATGGAAACTTTCAAAACTGCTTTGTACCTACTTAGGCTTTATGATAAAAATTGTATCATTTAATTCTGAAATTAAGTCAGCTTTTCCTGACTTGCATATATTGTAAAGGTCAGAATTGAATTCAAGTTTGAGTTAAACTAGCTTAAGTCCTTTGAGACATGGAGTTAACCTATCAAAGACATGTTCACTAAAGGGTTGACATTAACACTTCTGAACTTCATTCTTTAAGAGTTGCCTTATTTATAGCAAGATAAATGCACTTTCAGCTCTACTTTCACAGATTGGCAAAAGCATTCTTCGGGTAGCCTAAGTAATCTAACATAGATCTTACCTGGGAAACCTCAAAGGATCTATTTATTCACAAAGTTAGGAAAATTTAAGGGATGTATACTTACAGCTTGGATTTCAGAATATACAACTGCTGCTTTCACATTTTAAGAGGACTGTTAATTTCCTTTAATTAAATAGAATGTTTTAAACATCATAAGCTATGTTTTCACAGAGTTTATAGGAAAGATATCATGCAATGCTAGAAATTTATATAACTTGAAAGGTACATTCAAGAAGAAAATCCAATCAGATTAATGCTTTTATGGAACTGAAAAAAAAGAAAAATGCAAATAGTGGCCGAAATGAAAAGTGAGTTGAACTTTTCAGTGGTCTGAAGTTAAATTCCAGACTGTTTATGGCTTCACAGTGTGTGTGGGTTCAACAAGTGTTTGGGGTTTTTTAAAACAGCTTTAGGATTTATTTTATTAATTGCAAACTATTCTGCTTACATATTCACTGTTTTTTAAAGTATTTTTACATGGCAATTTAACATGATTCCTAAGAAATACTTACAAGATGCATCTTTAAGTAAGACACGTGGGTGTAAACTAACCATCTCTTTGGGTATAATCTTTCTCTAGGAGTGTATACATACAGCTTGCTGTTTTTAAGGCTTCTCATGAAAAGTTAAGTGGAATTTATTCCTTCATAGACTTCCTTGGTTTGCATATGTGAGCATATGTCTAACCACTAGTAGATTTTATGTTGGGTAACCTTTAAAAGTATTCATTGCATGTTAACTCTTGACAGATAAAATTACTTACTCACTATTGACTTATCTTTGAAGGATGATTTACTTTGTCACTATTGAGTCATCTCCATGCTATGTTGAGACAGCAGTCTCTCTCTGGATCATCTTGTGGCATGTAACTATTGCCCTGATGCAGAGTTGTTAGAGGTCTGCAGGAGGCATGTGCAGGAGAAAAGGGTGGAAGACAAATGCTGGCTGAATCTGCTGAGGACAGCAATTACTGGTGTCTGCAAGAGGAAGGGTTTCATATTTGTAGATCTTGCTTGCTCCTGTTCACAGGGCAGCTCTGCAGGGCATTGTAGGGGTGTGGGGAGATGAAGGCAAAGTATTTAGCTGTTTTTTCTTTCTCTCATTCTGCTCACAGGATTGTGTTATTTTACTGCACAAAAAAAACCCCACAAGAATCCAGAATCGCTGTGACATTGCTCCTCTGTCTCGGTCACCTTCGCATATCAGCTTATCCTTTACTTAAAATGTACCTGTTAGCCCAACCCTTCATATGTGTATGACTAGCAATAAAACCTTGATTCATGTATAAGTTAATGAAAGGAGCATTTTGCTTTTGTTCTGGAAATTTCAGCACAATTTCTGAGTAACTTAAGAAAAACTTAAGAACCTAAATGTATCTGGCCCCTGTAGCACTGCTTAGTTATGTGGCAGGTAAAAGTACCCATTGCCTTCTTTCCTGCCACCTATTTTCACTTCATGCAGAAGACTGGCCTGTTAAGGTCAATGGAATTCTACAAATAACAATGTTTAGAGTGGTAATTTGTAAACATGAAGCCCCTAACTTTTTTTAGGGTGAATGCCTTAAACCTTTTTCTTAACAATGCTTAAGTTTTCCTATGCCTAAAACTAAAAAGGCTAGGAATTTTATATAGTCTTTCCTCAGTATGTGGAGCTGTGAAGATAGATTAGCCTGATGGTCTGAATTTAATAAATCTTGCAGAGAAGCAGGAGACTAATGGCTAAGATATGCTGCTTTGTGGTAACCTGCCTAGGTGGCTTCCAAACAAAGTGATCTGTAGACTGAACTGCACAGTACAATGCAAGTGCAAGCCATGGTTTTCCAGTGCACCTGTTTTTGAATGTGAAACTGAGCAACCAGAATAATTCAGTAGAGGCATCACTGTCAGGGCTCCTAAGGATTATTGAAGAACACAAAAATTAGATGTCTCGCATCAGGAATTCCAAAGGTGGGGCAGACATCTGCACTCTTTGTGCTGCCAATAGGGAGTTTGGGGGATTAGCCTTTAAGTGTACCTAAGTCAGTGTGCCAAAGTGCGAGATTATTAAACTTCAGGTAATGCTGAAGAAATAAGTGTTTAGAGAGCCCTACATCTCATTGGTTGAGGTTTCTGCAGAAGTGTTCAGAAAAAAAAGGTGGAAGGAAGGTTAGGAAATGCTACAAGATGCTGCTTAATGCTCCTGCTTTTGGATGTATCTGCTGAGATTTTCAATCTGCATGGAAAAAGGTGCAACTGCCAGCTGGGGAGTATCACTATGAGGATTGAATGCATAGGTTAAATTACACTCTGGAACTAAAGGTGATAAGATCCTTGGAGCTATAAGAAGATGTAATTAGATCCACAGTACAGCTAGACACATTTTACCCCCTCCCCTCTACTGTCAAGCCCTCACATAAGGAATGGCCCCTGGTGCCAGTAGCCAGAATGTCACAGTTCAGAGCTGGTGAGCCTGTCAGGGGCTGTGGGATTTCCCAGATGCTTTTAAGGATCACTGAACATGACTTTACTTCAAGATGAGGAAGTCCTATATAACAACCAATTTTACAAGTCCAAAGTTCAGTTGGGAGCTGTGCACACAAAGGAATACAGATACTGAATTCTTCACTGATACTGTATTAGCCTTGCATGAGAAGAGATTAGGATCAGACTTTCTTTGCTGAAATGATTTGCCTGGTACCGCCAACTGGCAGTAACTGTGTCCTTCCAGCCAGGAAACTACCAAACAAGACATTTGTGTTATGAAGCCAGCAAGTAATGCAAACATTGTGGGAAAATTACCATTAGCTTCAGAAAAACAGTTGTGTGTTAGCATTGCTGAAACTGAACCTCATGACTTCAGATAATCTGATATCTCTGGTTTCTTCAGCTGGTCTGGTATCTCTGAAGTGAACCTTAACTAAAGTCTTAATTTGGTTCAAACCAGGAATGTAAATCAATGGAGTATGGGGTGATTCTTATTATATTTATACATTTATTACATTAGAATCGCATGGCACTTGTGCCACAAAACACTCCTCATTTCTTTACATTTTCTCCCAGAAAATTTTGTATTACAGCTTTTTCTCCTTCTTCACTTACTTCAGTATATTACCCACAGTGGTCTTCCATTAAGTTCTTACTAGATCTATACCTAAGGTCATGGAAAGAGAGAACATTAGTAGATAATTATCTGTGGTGTGTTGATACTAAATTATTGTGTGCTCAGACTTCTTAGAAAGACATTTAATGGGAGACTGAACCATTCTCAGATGTCCTAAGTGAGCCTGCCAGGCAGCTTCACTAACTTGCATAAATCAGAAAGCAGAAAGTTTGGGTTACCTCTGGCTTGCAGGATTTCATTGAACTGGATGTTTTTTAAAAGGGAATTTGTCTAGAGACTTTTGGGGGATATCTTTTTAGCCCTGTTTTATGGAAGCATCTTAAAATACTGGTGGTCTTGTAAAGCCAAGGGCTTCTCTAATGTAGATTAGGATTTACTAGGCTAGATTTATTTTCTGTTTCACACTAGGCAGAAAACATTTATCTTTGGAGTTTTCTCTTGCCTTGTCCATTTTTTTTCCTCTTTATAGCTAGTGAAAAAATAATTAATTAAAATTATAATATGACTTTAAATATAAAAAATAACTAAAGAAGCAGCATGGTATTAAGTGCAAATGAAAAATAATTTCTACTTGAATTGCAAGATATTCTAAGATCATAAGTGTTGTTAGTCTGTTGTTATAAATTACTTCCTGGTAAACATTTTTTTGTGTCATTTTAATTCTTTTTTTTCCCCATCTGTCTGCTGTCAAAATAACTTATCTGTAAGCATTTGCTGGCTACTTCAAACTGATCAAGTATTTTTAATGGAAGTACATTTTTGTGCTGCCTGAAATGTGTCAAATATCAGAAAGTCTACCTGAAGACAGATAATTTCCTGATCTACATGACTACTTTAAACCTCAAGGATTTAGTATTGGTATTTCCATAGAGTAAAATTATTGTCTTTATTGAACTAAAATAGTTTTTTTTCCGTTTGCTTCAACGAAGTCAGTATTTGTCAGATAAAGCCTCTGAAATGTTTTAAAAAACATATTTGCAGAGAATCCACCCATCTGCCCTATTTTCTTTTCCTGAACTTGCTGAACACAGTGAGTAGATGTGGAACTTTTTGTTGGTAAAAAGCATTGCAGTATTGCCTAGTGCATGAAGCCTTGTGGGATGTTCTCATCCTCTGCTGTACTGATCTGTTTAAGGATTCTGTCTTGTATTAAACTTCTCTTTTGTTTCAGTCTTGCAGTTATTCCTTGGCAATGAGTGATGGATGTACTTTTTATTAGAATGTGAACATATATATATCCACTTGATCATAGCTTTGCATTGGGTTTCAAGAGAGTATAAATGTAGCATTGGTTTAAAAAAATGTACCTCAACAACTGGCTTCTCTCAGAAATAGCAGTATATTCGTTACTAAATAACAATACATAATAGGGATGTAATAGTAAAGAAATAACTAATATGGGTTGTAGGTTGCTCTTAGGTGAATGACTCTTTCTTGGCTTTTAGGAAACCACACACTGCAATGTCACCTCACCTGTTTATACTAATCAGAAATATTAGACTGTATCTAGGTAAGGAAACAGTTCCTCATAGGGAAAATGTCAAGGGGATGCCTTTACTCTCTATATTAATTTTGGGGAACTAGCAACAGTAAGCAAATCAAATTTCAAAACTTATATCAGTTTTGGAAGGATAAAGAAGGCAGATGAGAAACTTGAATTCCAGTGTGTGTTCAGTTTCTGTTTGAGGGCAATTTCATTATCTTATTTGTCGTGCTCTGTGGGAAAGGGAGTGTTGGACAGTGGGTACAGCTTCACAGAGCACTGCTGTGCTTGAAGGACAAATACCATAGCTTTATGATAACAGCTGTTGACAAACTATTCCACACCTGTTAATTACAGGTATTACAAATAGAGAGGAATTTGGGTGTTTGCTGTCATGACAACATTACAGATGTTTTCTTCTATGCAAATCTCTGCAGTTGGCCTCAGATCTTTGAGCACATGGTTGTTTGTCATCCTGAGACCTCTGGGTAAGAAGCCACTCAGCTTCTTACATTCTTACACAGTCCCATTCAGGTTTTGGTTGTGGAATTTGGCAGCTCCATCAGCTGGTGTCGCAGCAGCAGTGCCATTGCCAGCCTTCTAGTTCAATGCATCTGTCACTGACTCCAAAGGGATCATGGGGAAAAAGTGTGCATGGCACCATATTTCCATCTTGTTATCTAACCATCCTGGATAGTTTAGCAGTTTTGACTCCTCTGTCTTGAAATTGGTCTTCAAAGATGGTTTAAAACTGTGCCCACATTAGCCTTATGTGGAAAACGGTGTCTGTGTGTTTTATGCATATTTAAATATGCTTTAGGGAACCTGACTTGCTTTCTAACTTGCTTGATTTACAACTTACATTCTTCTTCAAAAAATAAGGCAATGTTTCATCTAAATAACTGAAATTTTGGAAAAGCCAAGACATTCTTCAAAATCTTGAATCTTGACCTCCTTTTCCAACAGAGGAACATTGCACAGAAGTTATGTATTCTGCCTGCAGCAAAAGAGGTCAAACTGAGTCTTTTATTCTAAAATCATCTGATAGTATCTGCATTATAAACCTGGTAGGTTCACATTTAGCAGATTCAGTGCATTAAACATCAAGCTGCTTTTGAGTAGTGGTTTGGTGGCCCCGTAGCAAAAAGAATGGTGATTTATTTCTGTGACAGCACAAAACCTAAAAGCCTAGGAAGATGAGAAGAGAGATGAAAAAACTAGGCAAAAAGCCTCCACAACCTATTAAAAAGATGGTTCTTTGGTGGATAATGATTGCTTTATGTTATATATATATATGTGTGTGTGTGTGTGTGTGTGTGTGTGTGTGTGTGTGTGAATGTTTGTATGTCTATTTACTTAAAAGGGAATTCAAGGAACTTTGAGAAGTCATCTGGCTCTTCTCCTGTTTGTTAGGATTCATTTCATTGAACATTATCCATGGCAGATGTGATTTTGTTTTGTCCTTTTGCATCGTGTTTTCCTTAATAATTCTGATGACAGGTCTACAAACAGGCAAATCAATTCCAATGCCTCACTATCTGTATCATGGTCCTTGCTCATAGGAATATTGTCTGAAATCTTCTTTGCTAACATTACTACATTTGAATCTATGAAGACTAAAAACATAATTTCATTCTTTGCTATTGCCTTTTATACATTTAAAAGCTATTAACGTCACTCCTCTTAACTTTGCTTCTTTGTATTAAAGATCACTGATTCCTGCAGGCTTGCCACATTGAGTTGGTTTCTGTGTATATATATGCTCTTGTCTTTCTTCCTTGCATCCCCTTGGGAAGACTGAATGGCTTTCCTAAAGCATGGTGCCCAGAACTAGTTCATAATCTACTACTTTCCATTCTTTATTTGTGCACCCATGTTTTCAGGGCCAAAAATAGACTCTTGATTTGTTCTTAACATACTCAGTGTACCATCAGTGGAGGATGCTGATCATAGATCTGAGTTTAGCATATAAATTGGACTAGCTTCTGCTTTTGTATTTCTGTTTTAATTTCCAGGTGCAGAGGAGTTTCTTGTCTACTGTGGAATGTGTTGGGACTGATGTATTCTTGTGATGCCCATTGTGAGAGACATCAATGCACGCTGAAACAGTAGAAAACTGGGGGAGTGTATGGAAGCTGATTTAACAAAAAGCTGTCAGTGAAGTGCAGAGCCTTTAAGAAGAATGAATATTACTTCACAATTGATGTAAAATAGGAGCTATACATTTAAGATGGCAGTCACCTTTCCCTGTTTAAATGCCAGGTGATCCAAACTTCAAACTTATCCAACTGCCACACAAATTCTATCTCTTAGTTCTAATTATGAGTGGGTAGAGGGCGTGTTCCCTGGCAGGTGTGCAGGACAGGTTATCACACTTTTCTCCTAAGGTCTGGTAACTTTAACCGGCTTTTAGGCCTGAATGCAGGAAGCCAATTAAGTGTTTGCTTAACTTCAACAGTGTTAGTTTAAAGCTGCCCTGTCTTAATCAGAGTCCTAATTACTAAAATATTCCCATACCTACATGAGAGCTTAGTCCTATCTGTTGACTATTAATTATATTACATTTATTCTTGCATAAAAGCAACTGCAGTTAAATGGAAAGCCTTAGCCCACGTGGTTCTCAGAGTCACCCAGGCTTTTGGAGAATGAAGGTGCCTTTGTACAGTAACAAGGGAGAAGGTTAATGAACAGGTTCTGTGTATAAGGCACAGTCCCTTTGACTGCCTGGTCTGTATGGTGGCAGATGTACAAGCTGGTGCTCTTTGGCATTGAAGAAGTCACCTGAGAAACAGTGTGGGGCCAAATGAACAGACTGTTTCAGCCTTCTGCTGAATGAATGCTCTTGAGTGTTTGCCTTGTGTTTATCTTATTCAGGTGTTAGTAGCCATCTCTTACCATGTCACGTGAATGCACAACTTATGCTTTGGCCTAAGGAGGGCAAAAATCCATATGAATTCAATACCAGAACAAGTGACCAACTCTTTTTACAGCTCCAGTGTTCTGTTCTGAAAGAGAGATTGGACAAATATTTGCATTCAAAATGTATTATAACTTCTGACAGATTTTTTTTTCAAGCTATAACCCAGCAGATAGATTCTGTGTCATGAATATTCTGGCAAATCTGTGAGCTGGAAAGAGAATGGAAAAGTATTTCTTCCAACTTTTTCAGCCAAACCACACTACTTGTTTGTTTGTCTTTAAGTCAGTTTTGTTTAATTTTGCATTGCAGTAATTGCATGGACACGTAGCATCTTCACACAAAGGAAGAGCCACCTTGCCACCATCTTCCAGGTTAGATTCTGGATCAGGCATGGAGAATCCAGCAAGGGTAAATGTTAGGACAAGTAGGATGATAATGGAGAAAGAGTGAAGCAGAAGGCAACAGTGTTTCATATATCATATAGATCATTTTTTTGCAGTGTAACTAGTGGTTGTGTTTAATCACCTAAAATCCTGATGTTTTGGCAGTAGAAACATTTGTACTTAAAAGGCAAGACACTCCAAAGTCAGACAGTAGGATGGAGAAGTTGAGTACATTTTCATGCTTCTTTTTCCATGTTTAATATTTAGTTTTGCACTACAGTTGCAGAGCACATTTTCAAGATAAGATAAAAGATCCTCTTTTTAAGTACCCCAAATCTATTGAGGACTTGAGATAAACTGTGCATACCACTTTTGGAAACCTAGTCATAAGTCAGAGCTGTAGTGTTTAAGACACTTGCCATAATCAAGTTCTTGTGTCTTTATAACAAAATGAGGTTTTGATGGAGAGCTGGCTGGCCTAGCACATCTGCCTGCTCAACTATGCCACATCTCTCACCTGCCTTTCAGTGGAGGAGTGTGCATCTCTCACAGGGTCTGTCAGCCTAAACAAACATCTTTGTGGTGCTCTCGGGAGTCTGAAATGGTACTACTCATCACATTCTATTCTTATTCTTATTCTTATTCTTATTCTTATTCTTATTCTTATTCTTATTCTTATTCTTATTCTTATTCTTATTCTT
>VZUI01054933.1:0-13864 GCA_013401135.1 Cettia cetti | reverse complement strand
CATTAAACAGAGACAGCTCCCGGGGGAGTTATCTGTGAGTCCTGTGGCAAGGCATTGATGAGCCATTAGCAGCAGATAAGGGAAACACTGCCCCACCTGGTTTCAACAGCTCATGAAGATGGAGATAGAATACATACTTTGGGCACATTACATTTTAACCTAGGACAGGGAGTCAGTGTGTGGAGGTATTTTTTAATAAAACTCTAACCATAGCAGATTCCATAGGGATGCATCTGGCAGATCTAAGGCAGATAGGTGCCTGCTCCTCATCACCACATTGTCTCTCCCTGACTCCAGGCCTCAGCTGCAATTTTGTGGGAGCAGCTGTTAGCATGTTCTAGTGCAATTTCTATTTCATAGGTGTCTTTGAAATGAAGCAGGATCTTGAGAGAAAAAACAATGAGACAAAGAAAATGCACCTATTTAGACAAAGAAAATGCACCTATTTTACAATATCTGTCTCGAGTCATCATTTAATCTGTAATAAAACCAGTGGAATTTTGTTTCACTCTCCATTTGAGAGTTTATTGTTAACAGAGTCACTCTTGCTGTTCAGACTTCAACTGTTCAAAAACAAATGGACATGCCAGTGAGTATTGGAAACAGAAGAGCTCAAACTTCAACTAAACAAAAAATAATTAAGAATCCTTCATTCTAGAGAACCTAGTGAATTAATTGCATTTTTCTGCTTCCTAGCTATTAAGCTGCAAATTTGAATCTATCACACATCCACTAGACCAAAAGATGATTTATTTGCCATCTGACAGTTGCTGTTGGTCCTTGCTGAAGCAATACAGGAAAGACTGCAGAAAGAAGCATCTTTTCTTAGACTTATTTCTTTACAAATGGAGACTGGCATTATACCTCCCTGAACATAATAATCAAAGCACTTCACTGGAGACACTGTCAATGATAATTTTCATATCATTACAGATCATAATTAGAAACCTCACCCTATGGAAATGTATACAAAGATCTGATAACAAACTGCGCCAAACCTCGGCAGCCTTGGCCAAGATCCAGCTTACCTATTATGACACATGCCCTTATCCTATCCTAGTCACAGGTATGGGAATTATTTTGAAGTGAATTTTCATTTATAAACACTTTCACCTAGACAGTTATCATCTGTTATTACTGCCACGTGAAGGCTTTTATTAATCTACTCTACACCTTATCTGTGTGCTGCAGGTTAGAGATTTTAACACTAGTTATTTGAAGAGTGAGATAGCACTTAAAAAATGCTATTGACTTATGATAATTGACTTGAATTTACTGGAGGGTAAAATACTGTGTTCTTTACTGTGAAAGCTAAGGAAGTATCAATCCAGTGAGCCATATTTTTCTTTTTAGAAATGGGAAATTTTAATTTTAAGGAAGGCTGTTTATTTCCACTGGCTAACTGGATTCCACTAAGCATTTTTTGGTTAGACTAAGCTCAGTGTTTTCACATCATTTTCTGTGAAATATGTGCTATTGCACCTTCTGAGTATTGAATAATTTTGATTTGTTCTTTGTTCATGTTTTGGAGTAACTGTACTACTTGTCTCTCTAAATGTCACACTGGACCTTGAAAAGGAGTGGATAATCAAGAATTTGAATATCTGAAAGGTATTGCAAAGTAATATATCTATTCTGGATGACATGACCTTATTGTAGAAAACAGATTTTTGGACCATTACAATATGCCTACCCTAGTGCCTTTCCAAATAATTTTCTACTGTAGAATAAATACTTTGAGAAAACTTTCCCCCAAGCAAAATAGATTCTGGTTTTTTATTCCCTGCCCAAAACCCAAACTGGTCTGCACATGTAAGAAGACCCGTGGTTTGTCTTGGATATTTTCTTCCCTCCAGCACACTGATTAAAGCCTCTGGCATAAGTATGAAAAATTTCAGCCTGAACAATAATAAAAAAAATTTCCCTTGGAAAAAAGTTCTTTCTGAAATAGCTGTTCAGTGTCCCAAAAAGTTTGGACATTTCCCTGACTCCACTCTTCCTGAAATCTTGGAAATTCACCTATGGCTTGTGGCAGTTACTTGTGGCACAAGCACTATTAGCAATGGCAAGCACCATTAGACAGTTTATGGACATGAAGGTACATGTAATGTTGATACAAATACTGAATTAATTGAGTTTACCAGATCACTTGCAAAAAATGTTTAAATGAATCCTGGCATAACCCAATCTCTTATGTCCTTCCACACCTCAAAGTGGTGATCTTTACCTGCCACTTTTATTCCAAGAGAGACTTCTTTGCTTGAAAATCAATGTTTCTACCAAAACCTGTTCAAATTCATTTTTCAGTGAAGATTTTACTGGTGTGCAGACTTTGGTCTGGTGCAGATTTTGCATTCTTTATAGCCACTATGTAATTCTTTGCCAGATAACACATTTTCAGTAGGCCTTTTTCTCTCAGCCTCAGGAGAATTAGTCTATTTTCTAGATGGACAACTGCTTACTTAAGATACCTGAGGTTTTTTATGGAGTGGCTTAGATGGAAGCAATGAAAACCAGCTGAGCAAAGAGCAAGACTGGTGGGATTGGTGTGTCACACAGAAATTAGATAAAGTTTTAAGTTCCTTAGTAGAATAGCCTATTTTGTGCCAGACATTACACAGTTTCTGAACATCTTTCAAGCAAAATAATTTACCAGAAGAGAATGATCACTTCAGTTTATGGATTTTTTTAAAAATAACCATCAGTTATTGATGTATTCTCCTTATAAATAAAAGTAAAAAATGAGGCAAACCACCAATTAAAGCTTTTGGTTCCATGATTATTTAAATACATTAAATTCATAATGTACAGATACATTTTTCACTTGATACAGACCATAGTAAGGGGAGTAAATGCCCTTTTACAGGGAAATGAAGTCTGGCAAGGTCAGCCACAGTATATTTTCCAGCTCTATTTTACCTCAGGATGGAAAAAAATGCCAATTAAAAAAGTGCATGATTTATAGACCTCTACAGCCACAATTACTCCTTAAATCTTCCAGCTAGAGACAAATGAAGCATGGAATGTCCAGCATTGACATTATAATATAGTAAAGACAATCTGTTAAATCATACATATATTGTAGTTAACTCTAATTTGGAATATAAGTCTTTGTGACAGATGATTCTGGTATCACCCTTCCTTGAGTTTCATTACAAATAACTGGAGCTTAAAGATAATGAAATGTTTTGTGTCCCAGCAGCTTTCTTAAGATCAACTAGGGGAAGTGCTTGTACACTACTGAGTGAGAGCACTATGAACAATTTTATCCTGGTTCACCATTTAGTGTTAATAAACATATTTTTCTCCACATGATCAGAAGTTTTCCCAGAAGGCTGTCTGGTCTTTTGATTTCCACAGATTTTTTTTTTTTTTTTTTTTTTTATTCTTTCTCACTGCAAGAATCTAAGTTTCAATTAATCCCATGGTCAAGAGCTTTTGGGATTTGTTACTTTTCTTCAATGTGATTGCAATTGATTGCAATAGTGTATATTCATTATGCCTGAGTGCAAGAAGCACTTAAATTACAATGTCAGTGTTAACTTTTGTCCACCTCTTGGAAATAAATAAAATGAGCATGGTATAGGTGTACTTTGACTATCAAGTGAAAGAAAAGATAAAGCATGAAACTCCATATTGTTTTATTATTAATAATTAATGTATCTAGGTGGAAAGCGTATGTATTATTTGCCTATCAAGGAGATGCTTCTGTGCACTCTGTACTTTATTTAAATCATTGTAAAAGGCATCTAAACAATCAGACCTATATTCATTTATGACTGCTATTGACTTTGCTCTTCATTTTATCATAGACATGTAATTTTACAGAATGTTTTCAAAGCTGTTTTTCCCCTTGTAACATGAATATAATTCTGATCAAGATCAAGGACAATTACCATGGAATAACTGATAATACAAATCTTTATTTCTTTGCTTCCTACATATCAGCTAAGATAGCAGAAGAGACAAACATCACTTTTGAAGGCCTTGTGCAGGTAACAAGCATATTGTTAAATATAATGTTCCATCACACTAATGTAAGTCAAGACAACCCAATGAGAAAGTATGCCCAGGACCCCATTCACATATGAATGTCCTCGTAAGGACACATTGCTAACAGGAAAAAATTAGCAGGAAAGAATTTGCAGGAAAGAATTTGTTTATTGCAGGACTGATTTGAAGTTTGTTGTGAACCAATCACCTTCCACTGACATTGCCTGAACTTCCAAATGGTCAAACTTTTGAAAAAAATCAGTCTTAAAACTTTCCATTATAACTGCCCAAGTTTTTAAAATGTATTGTAAACAAAGTGGAAAGTGCCAAATGGTTCTAGATAGTTAATAAGTGCTGAAATTTGGGTGCACACATTCTGCAATCTCCCTCTTTCCCCAACAAGAAAGGAATTTATGTGCCATATACATTTGTTTTATTACACTCTTATTTTTAACCTCAGACAACCTCTTTTTTATCTAAGGAAACCAAAAGTGAATGCTTTTGCAGCTGGATGAAAAATGTTTCAAAAGAATAATCCTCTTGCCAGGAATCTGCAATAATGATCTGTTTTCCAGAGATCTGAAGACTGGCAAGCCATCAGATCTCAGCTCTCTTGAAAAGATCATTTCTCCCCTCTCTTATGTTAGGATTAGGACAAAGAAGGAATTGAGGTCATTTGCTTCAGCAGAAGGTAGGCAAGGCAGGGCAAGACTTTGTGAAGAAAACCTGTGTGCTTCTCTAACACTGCATAGAAGGAAGACAATGGAAATCAATAGAAATGCTCCTGAGTGCAACCCCAGTTTTATAAGGTGATAAATGAAATTTGCCAATGTTTATTCCTATCAAAACCAGTGAGATCAAACCTACAGTGAAACATACACACATTCACCAGAAACTCGTAAGAAAGAACACCAAGAATGTTCAGGTCAGATTGGAAATCCTGTCTCCTAAACCTCAGGTTTTCTTTTTGTTTATGATATAAAACCACGGAGACCTATGGCATAGCCAGGTATAAGCCCTTAGAGACATAGTTAGACATCATCTCCTCAAACCCAGCACTGCCAAACACAAAATGGGTTCCTGATCTGTTACAAATAATCCGTCAGATCCGGGTCTTCTAAATTGAATTTGAGTGAGAAAGAGGAATAGTGCAAGTATGGCTACTTGCTTATGCATGAAAGACAAGGATGGGCACTTTAGGTTTTCTGCATCAGCTCTGCTTTTACTGCAATACTTGTGCTTAAGTCCAGAATATATTTATAGATTAATGTTTAAACTTAGAAAATAGACAAGCTTTTTCTAGAGATGGGCACATGGTGTTCCCCATTGTTCAACTGATGTTATAAATCCCTTTCTGTGGGATCTAATTCTTTGCGATTTTCATCTCTCAGTAGGGATCTGTTTCCTTGAGACTGAGTGTATCAAATGACACTTCAGAGGAATCCCCAAGGCATTCAGGCTGGGACAGCATGAGAGAGGTGGGATGCTCAGCACATAGACTGCCAGATGTTTTCCTATAAGATTGCAGTTGGAAGGAAGGCTGGAGTGTGTTTGCCTGCTAGTTTAGGATTCAGGTGCCTATATTTTACCTACATCGTGCTTTACACACCAAAGTCCTCTCATAAATCATAAAACAATTTGTCTCACTAAGAAGTCATCATTAAAATAATGATATTATAAGGATCATTATTCTGCACAAGTTGTTCAAATGCCTGTCTCAAGTCTTTTAGGCTACAGAATGCATAGGCAATGAAGGGGACATACCAGTTTTCACCCTGGATATCTTGACCTTTGTGACAATTAGTATAGATTTCTTTGCAGGCTTTTCTCATCCTCTGGGGTAACATCCTCTGGGGTATCATCCTGGTTTTCTGAAGCCCTCTATAGCTCTAAGTTTCTTGCATCTCTCCTCTGAAGGAAAACCTCTAAACCCCTTTTCATGAGAAGTATTACCCAAGTACTCAAATATCTAGGGGAAAAGTAATGAGTGTAAGTCCATGGATACTGCAGCCTGTCTATGCATAACCTACTGTATTGCAATGACCTGTGCAGATGGCCAAGGACCTCTGAATCAGCTTACAGCAGAAAGTCTAAACTGATTAAAATTTACATCAGATTTATGTGATTAACTATCATAAAAGTTTTAGTTGTATTATTGAAAATTATCCTATTAAATTGTATATTTATAATCAGCCATGTTGACATGTTTTAAATCCAGTTGAATAATAAATGGCTTCTTAAACCTACAAAATGCAGTTGTCCCTCCAGTCCTGTGACCAGATTTGACAACTGCTCATAATTTGAAAAAAGTTAAAAGAATTTCCAGGGGATATAAATATAAAATAACCTGCTGCTAGTTCAGAGACTTGAGAGCAGAAAGAAAAATAGCAGACTTTAACAAGCTACCTTTCAGAACTTCTGTTTCTGCAGTCTTTTTGTTGTTTTTGAAACAGAATAATGAGGACTGAACATCCTTGGTACCTCATGCAATTACTGCAGCAAAGTCTATAAAGATAGCAGAAGATTTTATTTTATATTTTCTTGCCTCCTCATGTTTACATATGTCCAAAAGCAAACAATTACTAGTTATGTACATTGTAAAGTCAGACATTCAGAATCAGAGTAAGCCAATTTTTTATATAACATGTAGGACCAACACTAATTTAACACCAGCTTGTGCGTACCTTGCTTTGTGAATGGAAAATCATTTGGAAAAAAACAAAACAAAACAAAAGAGGCAATCCTGCAGCTGAAGTCTGTAAGATAATATGTAGGCACAGTGGGGGCAGGAATAAGGAGGCAAGCTGTGGATCGTTGCATGGGCTAAAGATGTACCATCAATAACAGGGCTGAATCTTTTCCTTTGCTGATCTCACACTGCTGAGAGGTTCTTAGTACAGTCTGTTCTGCAGGGACCAGTAATTTGGTTTAACAGGTGATAGTTCCATGGAATTGAAAGAGAATTTCCTGGAAGAAAGACCTTTTATATTTTTTCTTTCAACAAAATTTCAAAGCCTTGCTTCAAACAGTGGACATGTTAGCACTTCTCAAAAAGAAGAATAAAAAAGGTCCCTGCTACAAGGGAACACTAAAGAATTTTGCTTTTGTCAATAAAGAAGAGATTTTCAGAATGATTTCAAGGCTTTTTTACCTGATGGTTTATATTTAGCACAGGATCAAGCAGAAATAGTGACTCAAGGATATTCTTTCTGATCTGCATTATTTGTCTTACTTGCACATCACTTGTTTTTATTTGCTGCAGGCCATGAAGTCTCTTTGCTATTATCAGTATGCCCTTTGGGCAATAACACTGCAGATGCTCCTTCCCTAAATAAAACAATTTACATATTTAAAATACCCATGCACATATACACACAGATGTGTACATATAAATGAATATATATGTGCATATATGTAGATATAAGCAAATACACTAAATTTTTATGTATATGCATATAGGTAATAACACCATGAATAGTTTAATTAACTTTTTTCCCAGGTCAGCAGAAAAAAAATTGATCTGTCAAGTTCTTAAGACTTAGTTTGTAAATAATTTTGCAATTTATTTTTGTTTTGCAAAAGGAATGTAAAAGAAAAATCCTTAAAGGAATATTGCAAGTTAGAATAACAATACCCTAACCATTTCTGCTGGGATTGTTCTTCAGGTCACTCATGATGCCGTTCTGTTGTTTCTGTAAGTCTGTGCAATATGGAAGTCTGTGTGAGATCTGCAACAATGGTAGTTTATAAAAATCTATTTCTGTTGTAATTGTAGAAAAAATCAAACCATGAATATGTGCAGAGTTTACTATTTAAATACGTGAAAAGTATGTAGCAGTCAGTGACACGCAAATTGTAATCCATGAGCAATGGAAAAACTGTAGCTGTTCCATAAGAGGCATCTAAAAAAGGAATCCTGTTGTCAGTAGGCTAAATGAGCTATGGCGGGGCCAGCATCTCAGAAGAGATTCTAAATGCAGAAACTATTGGGAACTACTCTTATTCATGCTCAGATTGGGCAATTTACATTTAGTTTGGATGTGCTTACTAAATGCTGAAGTAACAAAACATGACTGAAAAATAAATACTATTTTGCCCAAAGCAAGAAGTCAGTATCATTCTTTGCTGGTCAAGATTTTTTGTGAGTCATTTTAACCTATATACAGAGATTGACCTAGTGGTGAATTCATCCAGCTGTGTTTTGGACTAAAATAGAGCTTTTAAAGCAGGCAACACAAGTACATACATGGAAGGAAAGAAAGAAAGCCTAAACAGTATTGAAGACTGAGGCAATACAAAAGCTTAAAAGGGTCAAGCTTACTGAAGGGGGAAAGAAGATTTAAAATAAGAAATAAGACATTAGAAATCTAGATCCAGAAAGATCACGGACATTCAATTACAGGAAAATCTTCCTAAATTAGGATGACAAGAAATTAAAGAAGAAATAAAAAAGAACTATGGCTGTTAGGAAAATAATTTAGAAAATATTTATGTCATTTCAAACAAAAGCTACCAGTAAAAGTAAGTTTTTATAGGTCATACACAGTGAGTGTATTATAAAAGCCTGCAGAAAACAATTTCTGAGCTGGGAAAATCTTAAAAAAATCAGATAGTTCAAATTTCAGTAGAAGCTCTTTTTTCTTTCAGGTTCTCATAAAAAAATTTGTTCACCAAGGACTGACTGAAAAATCTATTTTTCTTAAAAAAGCAAAACCTGCTGTAAAATGAAAAAGCTTTTTTTTTCTATTTCAGAAATTCCTTCTGTAGCTACATACTGAGGTGTTCTCTGTGTCTGGCTATCATTAAACATTTCTTAGATGTCACAATCTTTTTCAGGCATCTTGCAGTTAGTGTAAAGTGTATTGTAGTTAAAAGAACATTTAAAAAGTTAATAAGAAAAAGAAATAAACTCTATAATTTAGAAGGAATCCACAGAATTTATAACTAGAACCCTACAAATACTGAATTCTATAAAAATATTCTCTTCACTCTTTTGTTATGAGGCAGTAGGTGTTTGAAGCCAAGATATGGACTGGAAATCTGCCTAGTTCAAGAAGAGACAGAAAAGAAGGGAACAGGAACAGAATTCCTAAGGATTTATAGCAAGAAGGGAAATAATTTTTTATTTTTACATATATTTATTTATTTCCTAAATACTCAAAATCAAAACTGAAACTTTTCCCACTGAAATCAATAATCTTTGGTAATCTGATTCAACTCACATTGGCACACACCAGAAAGTATTTAACAAATCAAAGAGAAGATAAAGTTCATTTCAAAGATTCTACCTTTTAGATATAAATTAATTTTCATTCCTGTTTACCTATCCCTACCTGATTGTAATGCATTAAATTTTAAAGAAAGTAAGAACTCCAAGAGAAGACATGAAAAAGCTCTGGAAAGGATGTAGAATTTGGGAATAAATATTTAATTGGATTCCTGTAACTTCATGCAACTATAGTTTAGATTTCTGTTACGCTTCTATGAGGGAATATATATTCTCCTTGCAGTTATGCAGGTAGAATCATGAAGAGCCTCCTCTCCCGTGCCAAAATGTCAGGAAGTTAATACAATATACTCAAGGCTTTGGTACAAGCATACACAGCAATCTAAAGCAGTGTCGTCAGCTCAAGTTAAAGCTGCTTAAGATGAGCTATAGCCTGAGTGAATATACAGATCTCTTTTTAAATTAATTGTGGCTTTGAAAAGTATTTTGGAAAGTATTGTGGCCGCTGTTTGGTGCAAAAAGGCTTATAGCAAAAGTGTCACATTGTTCATGTTATGTTTCTGCCTGCTGCTTTGATTAGCAAGCCAAAACTAATGCTGTGGTAGACTTTGGAAGAACCTATAGCAGTGTGAGGAATTGATTATCAGGGAACACACAAACCATGCTCCTTGTGGGGGGTGCTCTGAGGGAGAGCACAGGAGTGATATTCCACTAGGATGAGATGGGGGGACATGCACCAGGAGTGATCACTCCCTGTGCTCCCATGCTGAGCCCTGTGGTTTGTTCATATAGACACAACCCTTACCTTGCTCAGTGATTCATATTTTTTCCTTGTTTAACATTAATGTTCTACATTAACAGATGGAAACATGCAAATTTCGGTGCATATAGATACATCTTAAAGCAGTTTTTCTTCTTTGGGTTATATTTGTGAGACAATGAAGAGAAGAGGTCACTGAATTCACTTTCTTGAGTGCCCTCTAGGTAAGTATGAAATCTGTGGCTGCTGAAATACATTTCCTGATAAGGAGTTCACAGAAAACCCTTCACCTGTAAGGATCCTATTACTGCTATGCAGAGTACTTCAAATCCTGGGTACTTCAGCACTCAACACAGATAAGATGAAATCTCTCAGTATAGGATAGAGCTTTCACAATGGCAAAATTCAGACTAAGGACATCCTCAGGTTTCTATTAAGACAATCTTTTAAAAAAGAAAATGAAAGAATGCTGTATTCATTTGATTTTTTTTTCCTTCACATGGTTTTCTTCCCATTTTCTTGGGGATATTTGGCCTTCTGACCTGAGGATAATGTGAATATAACTAGTGACGGCATAGATGTACTGCTGGACATATTTGGTCAGACTTCAGCTTAACAAGATTTTGCCTGATAAAAAAGAGAGAGATGGGACCATAGGGGCCATGCTGTACCTCCAATCTCTGTTGGTCTAAAATGTATTATTTTTCCATCCATCGTCCTGTATGCACATATTCCAGGCACTTCTGGGAGTGAAATGAGGAGATCCAATTGGCTGAACCAAGTTTGCTTCTGCAGCTAGCAGTTTAGATTCATGTCATCTGTGCTAATATTCTTTGAGACAAATAATTTTATTTTATCAAAAAACAAGCACTTTGTTATTTTCATTCAGTGTGGTAAGTCTCCAGGAAAAAAAAAAAAAAAACAAAAAAAAGATAAATGAGAACTACAAATCAGGTGCTGTGTATGAGAGTAATTTCAATTTCCCTGCAGAAGTTTTGCTTTTACTTGAACCCATTTCAGTCTTCAGTGTTGTTCTTCTTTTCAAGTAGAGCATGATTTTCACTCCATGTGAACATTAGTTAAACATTATATTCAGTCAGGAGCAGGATAAGCTTTTGTGAATGCCATTTAGGAGGAAAAAAATGTTTCAGCTGTGAAATTAAGATTTTGTAAATATATCAGAATTCTTATTTTGAGGAGTTTTGAATATTAATTTTTCTTTCTATTTTTAAGCATAAGACATTCAAATGGTTGCAGTTTTTGACTTCACTGAGGATTCACCATGTTTGTGGTTCTCTGTGTGTCTTGAGAATGTGTTAAATTAAAATGTAAACAAAATAAAACAGATTAATCTTATACCCTACTGCCTCATCTCTGCAGTCATATCCCAAGGAATTATTTTTAACAGATAAATTAGCTGCTTCTATTTAGAATAGTAATCACTCCAAATACCATCAACTGCTGAAATACGGCCTTACATAAAAACGAAAAGAAGAAATAAAAACGTCATCAGTTTTCATTAAAAAAATTGAGTGTGAATCTTAAATATTCTGAGGCCATTTTATTCTATTTGGGTATCACACAGGGGATTTGAGTTGCTAATTTCATTCACTCCTTTAACATAAGTCACGTTTGAATATTTTTACAATATGACTGGAAAGACTACAATGTAAAAAGAAAAGAACATTTCACAATTTGAGAATGTATTTAGGTTATGATTCTACAAAATATAAAGCTCCTTTACAGAAAACTTCTAAATAGTGAGAACAGATTTTGCAACCAAACTAAATGCAAACTAAGTTATTAATCTTTACTAAATTTTGATATTACAACTCAGACATTTTCTCTTTTCAGAGCAATTGATTTCCAGATGAGACACGTTTAGAACAGTTCCTACTAAGTAGTCAAGCTGCCTTTGATTAAGTTGGCAAAGCTGCAGAATGTATTTGACAGGACTGTATGTTAACAGCTCAGCCAAGACAAAATGAAGCATGGAGTCGCTGAGAAGTGTAGATTTACTGATAGTGTCAGAGTCTGAATAAAACATAGCAACCCAGAACGTAATAGGAAATTAATCTTGTGGATAGACACACAAAACATTAAAACAAAATTAAATTATTTCCTCTAACCGTTGTTTCTTGAATAACCATAATTCATGGATAGGGACAGAGCATGTGAAGAAAATACAATATTTAGGCATTATTTTGCTGAGTATAGAACTGGTATGATAAAAGCAGTTCTTAACATCTTTCAGGAAGAGACACAAAAACTGACCACTATGTACTTGTTCTTTTGCTTTTAACTAGGCCTGGTGAGAATTGCTTTTGCCTTGCAAGGAAATATACATCAAGGATTTTTGTCTACAGAAAAAAGCCATTGTTCTTTCTTTATTCCCACTAAGATTTTATAACAGAAAAGCTCTATATACTGGTAAATTCCCAGTATCATTTCTTTCTTAAGATAGTCAGGTGTAAGGCAGCTGACAGGCACAAAGTTTGCTGGTGATCCCTTCAACCAGAAAAGTGAGGAGATTAGTCAAAAAAGTAAACAAGTTAAACTGATGTTGTATAGGGCAACCCAAAAGTAAACAAGATGCCATACACGCCGTCTAAATGGGACACAGCAGTGAGATGGGTGTCAGCCTCTTCTCTCAAGTAACAAGAAAGAGGACAAGAGGTAATGGCCTCAGGTTGGACCAAAGGAGGCTTAGATTGGCTATTACAAAATATTTCTTCTCCAAAATGGTTGTCAAGCACTGGAGCAGGCTGCTCAGGGATATGCTGAGTTAGCAGCCCTGGAAGAATTTAGGAGACATGTAGATGTGGCATCCAGAGACATGGTTTCGTGGTGGATTTGGCACTGTTAATGGATAGACCCAATGATCTTAGAGGTCTTTTCCAGCCTCAATTTTTCTATGAAAATTGTGTTTGCCTCCATCCAAATGGCCTGCTGAGGCTTTCACAAGACCCTTGTCAAGGTGAAATATATTGTATGATGATAACTGGACTGCTCAGCTGGTATAATTCAGAGCAATAACCCTGTCTCTAATAGAACATGGAAGGATAAGAAATATGGTTGTGCTGATTGTATTTGATTTATAGTCATAGAGGATGGTACAAATGATAAAACTGAGACTTTTACAATATCCTATATGAGCATAAGGTGCAATAGGCCATCAAATAAAGGCTGACTTTTAAAGAGCATCTTTACCATAAGGGTCCAGATCTTCAGAAGTTACTGATTCCAACAGTAGCGAGACATCTAAACACCTTTAAACATCTGGTCTTAAATTAATATAGGGCCTTGTTTTTAATTCATACTTAAGTAGAGCACCCGTCAGTTGATTTGAAAATATAAACCCACACGCATCAATAGAATACTGAAGTTACCTCTTGTATTAAATCATGAGTCTTATATTTTAATGGTGTAATAATTATACATTATTGTTAGAAACTTCTGTCTTGGGTTTGGCTGGTTTTCCAAGATTTGGGTGGTTTAGAGTCCTTTGCCCTCTGAAAAGCCCCAAGCCAGACACAGGAACGACACAGAGTGTTCAGATGTTCAGTTTTCAAGGTTTTTCATGTTGTTTATTATTTCTTATCTTTTCTTTCTGCTCTGAGCCCGGCCAAGGTCTTCACAGCACGGGCATCAGGCGAGGACTCCCCCCCGTATGGGGACTCGTCATCTTTTATACAGATTATTACGTATCTATTATTTACAATTTCATACCAATATCTACTTACTATACTAAACAGGTCACTTCTACACTGACCCAATCCCTCTAAAGCTACTTTGTGCCAACGTCACAGCAGAAGACGGAGACAAAGAAGAAGAAGAAGACCCCAGGGCACCGCCCAGATTCCTCCATCTTGTCCCCATTCACC
>VZUI01054931.1:0-24608 GCA_013401135.1 Cettia cetti | reverse complement strand
CTATTAACTCAGGCTGGGCTGACCAACCTCACTCGGGGAGCAGATCATGCCCCTGCTCCCTGAGAAATTCTGCTACATGTATTATGTACTTTACTGTATGTGAGTGTTGTGATCAGTAATTATTTTAATCGTCTAAGAGAAGGAAGGCACCTGTACTTTTAGAAGGTTTTAGCAAGGCCCATTGTTCAGTTGTGCAAAGTGCTGTGGCTTTCAGCCAACCAGCTGGCATAAAGCCATTGAATGAAATAGGCTCCAATCTTTGTCAAACACCTTGGTTATATATAATTGTGGAATAACATCTCAGAAACCTTGTAGAAAAGCATTTGCTGTTTAAGACTTCTTAAAGAAAAGGTCAACAGTATTTTTTTCATAGAATCACAGAATGGTTTGTGTTGGAAGGACCTTCAAGATCACCTAGTTCCTGTCGCCCTTCCATGGGCAGGGACACCTTCCACAAGGCTGGGTGGACTCGAAACCTGTCCAACCTGGCCTTGAACACTTCCTAGCAGGGGGCCTCCACAGCATTTCTAGGCAGCCTGTGCCAGTGATCACCATCCTCACAGTAAAGAATTTCTTCCTAATGTAAACCTGCTTTCTGTCTGTTTGAAGACATTCCCCCTTGTCCTATCACATCATACTCGTGTAAAAGGTCCCTCTCTGTCTCTCTTCTATGCCCCTTTTAGGTACTAGAGGGCTGTTGTAAGGCCTCCCTGGAGCCTTTTGTTTTCTAACCTGAATAACCCCAACTCTCTCAGCCTGTCTCTATTGGAAAGGTGCTCCAGCCCTCTTATCATCTTCATAGACTTTCTCTGGACTTGCTCCAACAGGTCCATGTCCTTCTTATGTGGAGGACCCCAGAGCTGGATGCAGCACTGCAGATGGCATTTCAGAAATAAAAAATGGGCAGAATCACCTCCCTTTACCTGCTGGCCACTCTGCTTTTGATGAAGCCCACAATGTGATTGGCTGCAAGTGCATGTTACAAGTTCATGTCAAACTCCTCATTCATAAATATTCCCAAGTCCTTTTCCTCAAGGCTGCTCTCAATCCATTCTCACCCAGCCTGTGCTTGTGCTTTGAATTGCCCCAACCCAGGTGCAGGACCTTGCAGTTGGCCCTTTTGAACTTCATGGGGCTCTCACAGGCGCACCTTTCAAGCCTGTCCAAGATCCTTCTGGAAAGCATCCCTTTCCCTCCAGCCTATCAACTGCAGCACACAGCTTGGTGTCACAAGCAAATTTGGGGAGGGTGCACTCAATAGAGCATCCCATGGAGTAGGCAGGGACTCCAGTGCAAAGCAGGCTCCATGCTCAGTCAGTTATGTCAGAGGTGACCATCTGCTAGAGTCATAAGGAAATTATATAGAATTCAATTTATACGTTGTAACAAGCTATCATTTAACTTTGCCATTGTCTTCTCTCATATTCACACCATTAATATATTAGCTTCACTTTGTGATATGACTAATATGTTTTTCTTCCTTTTCAATTCCCCCCCTGCTCCAGAGGTATATCTTTGCAACATTTAACTTAACATTCTATATAAAGTAGTTTTTGATTTTGCTTCATTTTGGGAGGAAAAATATTTAAAATCCAGAATAAACCAAATGAGCAAGCAGAAGCATAATTTGAAGAAGGCTGGATTATTACACCAGCCAGTGTATAATACAGTTATTATGGTGTGTACACACACCTGGAAACAGATATAAAGCACAAAGGACTATTGTCATTATCCTAAACCTGATGTAGTATGAGACAAAACCCAAGATGTCAACAAAATGGAGAGTTTAGTCGTGAAAGGCATTAAAATTGAAATAATTAAAAAAAAATCTCTATTTTTGTTTCTTTAAAATGAGTAAAGATGATTTAACCACATGGCTACTCACAGTAACAGGAGGCAAGCAGTTAAATTTCCATAAATCAGAAAGACCTCTTACAGTTTCATCTTTTCTAAAGCAAATGAAATACTGTATGATATGACTGCATTGCTGACTAATAATATTACTTATCAGCAACTATTAAATCAGTCTATAATCACAAGATTAATTAGTATAATAATTTGGTTCTTTATTAATTAAGCAATTTGTAGCTAATTGCTAACTCCTTGCATTTCTCAGAAATCCTTCGCCAGGATGGTGTTTTCTTTCTGCCCGTATGATATTTACTCCAGAGGGATGCAGCACAGCTGCTGAATGAGTCCATGTGCTTTTTCAAAAAAAGGAGGTAAATTACATGGTATCAGGCACTTCTTACATACATGTAGTTGGTGCATGTGATCTTATTTTCATGCGATTCACTTATTTCCTCTCTCTATTCAGTCCTGACAACATCTTCAGATTTCACTGAGCAGTTCCACAAAGTGAAAAGTGGATTTCACTTTGGAGGAGCCTTAATCCAGTGGAGAATACAACATGTGGCAAAAGAAGTTGGAAATTCCTTGTGAGTATCTTTCAGAATAGATTGAATAAGATGGAAAGTGAAAGTTCATTACATCTCACTTTGAACCAAAATGTGTTCATTTAAATGAATGGCTTTATTTGGTAGCCATTGTGACCAAAGAAAGTTGTCATGGAAATCTTGATAGGATAATAACTACCTGGACAGAGCTATAAGGCCATAGAGACTGTAATCAGGTGGCCATTTACTCTGGAAGGTATGGGTTTCTGTCTAGTAAAGGAGACTGGAATCAGTTGATTAAAATGAATTTGCTGTAGAAGGACCCAGTAATGAGATACAGACTTTCTTTCCTTGTCTCTCAAAGATAATTACTGCATGGCACTTTGATTTATTCATTGGTAAAAATATTCTAAAGCTGTTTAGAGGAGCCCAAGTGTGGATGCTTAAGAAGGTTTTGTTCCAGAAGTTAATTTTGCTCAAAGTTCTCCTCCCTTCCACATTGTCTGCACTCTTGTTGTAATTACCGTGATTGTGTTCTTTCCTGTTAGGCTGGATATCTCTGTATTGCACTGCGTTACACAGTGTACACATAACCAAAGTGCCAATTACACCACTTGAGATAAATATCGTCCTGTACAAAAAGAATGTGCTTAATTGGTCTTGTTTAATTTGAGCACTTCACAGTGCAAGTGCAAAGGGCTAAAATAATCACACAATTGTAGTTGAAAGTATTTAAAAAGTACTTGAAGTACTTTTGTGGAACAGATGATTGGGAAGCTTATCCAGTCCTCTGAGTCATACTACTCTGGTTATCTAGGAATCCAGAATTCAAGCTCAACATTGGATACTTCTGTATAGTTTTTGGAGCAGTTTCCTGAATTCATCACAATTTTATGTAGTTACTACAAGAGAAAGAAGATGGGAATTAAAAAAAACCATGCTTTTTTTCAAACTGGATACTAGGACTCTGAATCTCTCCATGATGATGGCTTGCCCTTTAAAGCTGTACAAGGTAACCATTCAGAAGCATCCACTTCTTTACACTGGCATCATGTTGGAGACAGTTGTGTCTTAGATTGTAGACATCCCTTGTAGGATGGTTAAAAATAAAATTGCAATTCAAGCTGGCTCCCTCTGAGTTTCAAAACTGTCATGAAAGCAATCTGTTCACACAATACTGCTATACAGCAGGACTGGATGCAGTCAGGATGTGAATAAGGGTGCTATTGAACAGCACAACACATCCTCTGTAATATGACATGGAGAGCACATCAATCTGTACAGAGCAAATGGGGTCGAGCAGGAACTGTAGATCCTTTATGTGCCCCCCTAGTAAATATATCCATCCTCTGAAAGCAAAAATACTAAAAATACATAGGGCTTTCAAGGGACTTTGCTATTTGGTCTTCAAAGCCAATGCTTATGCAATTTTGGTCAAATATCTGCAGGTGTGAGGCAAATCAGTGGATCCAGTCAAGCAGTTGGTACACTGGAAGATAGTATTCCTTTGAACAGATATTTACTGAATGGAAAAAAAATCACTTATGAACAAATATGAAAGTATGAAAATAATGGAGTGGAGGATCATTTTTGCACAGGTGTTGAGGAAGAGTGAGGAGAGACTCTGTGTTTACTTCCCTAAGTAATTTTTCTGCAGAGATTAAAAGGTTCATGAAACATTCTCTGTGATGGTTGAGTGTAAGGTAGCTCTGAAACCACAAACATAGCCAAATTGTTCCTCTTTTGAGATCACTGGTCTGCATACAGATGTGTTTGTATCTCTGAAGAGAACAAGTAGTCTAACAGGCTGTTTAAAGTATCTATAAGACCTCTAGATATTTACATAACCAAACGAAAATCCAAGTCTTGACTTCACCTACAAATGGGTTGGATTCCTGCTGTTTGGCCTTAACTCAGGATCAATTTAGAGTCTGTTTTTTGCTATCCTTACTCAAATACATGCCCCTTAGAGGACAAACCAGTTAGAGTTTGTGAGGTGGTGTCTTATTACTTTCATCAGAGCATTGAAAATAGCAGTTCAATACAGTATTTGGTCCTGCATGTGAAAGGTTTAGGTGTTAGAATGGATGATTGTTTCAGGTTACAAACCTGTTTAAAGACTGCTTTGTTATCTGAATTAGCTAAAAGCGGGTATGTCTGCTACATAAATTGCGGTAATAGCGCAGCCATGAAATAAATGTCCCCCAAGACAAATCCAGCCACTGAATGATTCTAACTGCAGCATAATTCACTAATGTGAGCAGAATAGCAGTTCACAGTAATATAATGACTGAATCATTACTGTGGAAGCTGGTACTGCTGTTTCTACCACAAATCTTGCACTGGTTTGCATGTCTTAAGGAGACTCTGTCCTTTTGGAATGTTGTTCTATCTGTATTCACTATTGTATTTTTAACCTCCAACAATTTAAAAATATATAAGGGATAACCTTATGATTTGTTTTCCAAAAAAGTACTATGTACAATGTTCACCTAAAACAGTTTTATATCTATTTACAAACTGGGAAAGAATTATCATTTTTCTGAGTGTTGGGAGAAGAAAACGTGTAGTTAGAGTTTACATTATAAGCATTGCAGTTGTGACACTTGTGCACAAGCCAGGTCAAGATGATTTGGGTGATAAGAAAGACCTGCTTAAAATGTTTTTCACAGTGGTAAGTCCTAAACTGTAGCCTGTCAGTTTATTGCAGGAAATCAGTTGCTATCTTACGGACATCAGGATTTTATAATACCTATGCTATCTTTAAAGTGTTTCCATGAAAAAACTTATGATGGGCTGATAATGTAACAAAATTCTCATAATTGATTGTTGATTTGCCCAAAAGATTTATGTATTTGTGTCTTCCATCAGAATTTGTGTAGAGGAAATGTCTTGTTGGGTAGAGGAAATCTCTCTTTTGTGTCTTGCAAAACTTGATTATGTTTGTAAAAATTTACGTGACTCTTTTCTGGCATATGGTAACTGCATAAATTCAGATTTTACTCAGGCTCTCCAACACTTTCTAATTCCCTGTCTTAATTTCTGGTGACCACTACTCTAGGAAGATATGTTCTTTTGGCTCATGGAGTTAGATACAGGAATGAGGAAGCACTGCAGGAGTATTCTGTGGGAGTTGTTGCTAAAGAAACATGTCTCAAGGAGTGATACAGCTTACTTCATATTTGTTGAACTCTCTATCAGTAAGAAAGCTGTGACTTTGTTCAGTTTAAAAATATGATATGTTGTCATATTTGAAATATGATATTCATCTCACAGAGGCTAGCTTTTGCTAAATTAAATTCATACTACTAGAGCAGCTCTGAATTATAATGTACAGTCGAAAGATTCTGTCACTATCCGAAAAAAGCTGTGCTAAAATTTTATTCTTTCTGCAGCAGTAACTTTATGGTGGTCCCTGAATTCAATGTTGCCAATGGAAATTGCTAGCAGTGTAGCCTTAGACTTTGACACTTCGGTTATTTGAGACATTGATATTCTGAGCTTTAGTCAATATCTAGGGAATTTATGAATATTCATAAATTATTAAGCTAAATACTTCCCCAAAAGTAGAGTAGTGGGAGGAAATAGATACTTCTATTTCTGCTTTTCCTATTTTGTGCTAGTCCTTACTGCTTCTGAATTGCAGAAATAAATGTTGACTCCAGTTGTAGTAAAAATCATCTTGCTTGGTTGTCTTGTATGCCAGCAGTCAGGTCCTCTTTCCATGGACCGTCCTGTTGCAACACACCTGGTGCACACCAGCTGAGAAATAAATCTTACGCAAGGTTAAAAGTCTGATGAAAATATGTGTTGTTACAATAATAGTAGGTAAAATTACACTTTTTTTTTTAAAACTTCATTTGTTCTAGAGCTTCTTATCTTCCCATTTTCCTTTCGACCCCTTGATTACATTTACAGTGTCAAGATTCATATGGTAATGACCCTTTCTGTCTGCAAACCAGATTCTGTAGCTACCAGCATATGAGATAAATTATTTGATCAGTCCAAGTGCCTTTGGATCTCTGATATGAACGACCTTTGCCCATTTGTATTCGGTCATCTAGCGGCCTATGAAATTGTGTCTTTTGGAATCTGTTGGTAACATACTATTGCCACTCTCATCATTCCTTTCTGGTATATGATGGGTCACAGTGTAACTGGAATTCCATAGGTACTTGGTTTCTTAACCTGAATCCTAAGTCTCAGCAACTCTGTCTATACTGATGAATTGCTTTTTTAGACTCTCATAATGTTAGTAGTTAGAACCCACCAGTTCTAGGTATTTGGGTTATTGGTATGTCTTGGGAAGTGATAGTTTTCAGCCTTGTGTGCTTATCATCTTTTTACTGTGACAAAAAAATGTTTGTGTTCCTTTTATGTAGCAATACCAAGGCAATGCAAAAGTTCTCTGAATTCACTTCCACAATACATCAATAAAATTATTTTAGCTTTACCTTGCATTATCATTGTACATTCTATCATTGTATCAATTATCATTGTACATTTGCTCTGGCCAGAGAAATAATTTATCAATTTTATATATATATATATATATATATATATGCAATAATACATATGACAGATTTTTGTTTATTTCTGAGTCAGAAGTAACAGTATAGTAATCCACAATTTTCAAACATTGGTTCTACCAAGTTTCCTATGATTAGGAAATAGTCCCTGAATTGGAAGGCCAGGTTAAGCACATTTAGGTTTCTGGTTCCAGGAGAGAGAGAAGTATTTGTTATTGTCCTCCAGACCATTCTCTTAAATGTCTTCCTCCTTGGAAACAATACACACAAAATGAGTAATGCTTACGCTGCTGTAGACCCAGGCACATGCACTTGCACCCGGGGAATAACAGATGCTCTCAGATCCCATGATAAAGGCAGAATCACAAAGGCCAGAACACATTTAGGTTAATAAAAAATGTATTCTGTATCTGCAACAGATTATCTGTAAGAAAGCATGTTACTCAAGTAGCTAATTTTTTTTTTTTTTTGTAAAAAAAAGTTAAACTGAAATAATTTTATTTGTAAAGAATATTCTGGCAATACATGGAAGTTAGACTAATTTAATTTGCCTTTTCATTCCCTTTCCTGATGTTGAAAAGGCTGGATTATTTTCATCAGTAAAGATTGTAAAAGGTGCTGGTGAAACCTTGCAAATGACCTTTGAATTTACAAAGACAGTCATTTAATTTTGTTGTCATTATGAGTTGTTACTGTTGGGATAGCATTTTTTGTGTCATCTAAGTTTCTGTGCAATGAGCTACGTGGAGGGCTAGAAAGAGTTTGCCTTCACACAAAACTTATTTATTTCAAAGTGTTCCTGTAATTTTGTTTTTTTGTCACCAAGCTATAGAAAACAGAAATTGATGAAATGTACTTGTGTCCATTCAATAAGGGGATTTGGAAGAGGCTGAGACTTCTGGGTGGGGGGGAAGAAACAGGTATTAAATGTCAACTAGTGAGAGGTACCCCTTTACCTCACTTAATTGACCAGTCAAGTGAAGTTGTAGGAACAGCACAGGTATTTCTTTCATGATAACACCAACTATAATGCCAAGCATAGTCCATAATCTCTCCTGTAAGGTGGAGCATGTGCATGTGTATAGATTAATTGTTGAATAGTTCATAGGAAAATAGGAAGAGGACTGAAATTATCTCTGTCACTAGGTTTACCCTCCAGCTGTTTCCAGAAATCATATCATAGAATATATTAGTGTTCCTTTCATGGACAGCTTAAGATGCATTTTGAAGTGGGTGATATTTCTAGTGCTCACTAGTTTTGTTGGAAGGCTCTTGAAAAAATGCATTTTCCTGATTTAACGAGGAGTCTCTTCCTAATTCTGGCCTATGTATTTGTGGCCATTATGAATCCATTTCTCCTTTTGCTGGTATTCTTTAGCCTAGATTGATCTCTCCTTGCTGGTGCTCTGCTATCTGAGGTTGTGGCAGGTTGACTCTGACTGGATGCCAGGTCCCCCCCACCAAGGTGCTCTACCATTCCTCTCACCAGCTGGACAGGGAGAGAAAATACAATGAAAAGCTCATGGGTCAAGATAGGGTCAGGGAGAAATCAGTCACCAATTAATGTCAAAGACAAAACAGATTCAACTTGGGGAAATTAATTTATTGCCAAAAAAATTGGAGTAGACTAATGAGAAATCTTACTAAATCTTAAAACACAGCTCCTGAACACATTCACTCCCCATTTTCTTTACTTCTCCCCCCAAAACAGTGCAGGGAGACAAGGAATGGGGGGGTTGGTTACTTCTCACATTCTTTACTTCCTCTCGTGTGAGATCACTCCTAGGAGAAGGCCCTCTTCGATCATCTCCAATGTGATTTCTTACCATGGACGCAGTTCTTCATTAACTTCTCCAACATGAATCTCTTCCACAGGCTGCAGTCCTTCAGGAGCAGAATGCCGCAGTGTGGGTCCCCCATGGGATTACAAGTCCTCCCAGCAAAACTGCTCCAGTGTGGCCTCCTCTCTCCATGGATCCACAGGTCCTGACAGGAGCCTGCTTCCCAAGGGATCACAGCTTCCTTTGGGCATCCCCTTGCTCTGATATAGGGTTTTCCATGGCCTTGTAAATGGATCTTTGCTCCACCATGGACCTCCATGGGTTTTAGGGGCCCAGCTGCTTCACCATTCTCTTCATCAGTGGTTGCAGAGGGACCTCAGCTCTGGCACCTGGAGCACCTCCGTCCCCCTGCCTTCTCCACTGACCTTGGTGTCTGCAGAGCTGCTGCTCTCTCTGGCTGCTGTTTTTTCTGCAGATTTGTTTTCTTCCCTTCTTAAATCTGTTATCCAAGATGTGCTACCACCGTTGCTGATGGGCTTGGCCTTGGCCAGTGGCCTGTCTGTCTTGGAGTTGGCTGATCTTGGCTCTGTTGGACATGGAGAAAGCTTCTGGCAGTCTCTCACAGGAGCCACCCCTGTAGCCCTACCACTGATAAAAACCTGCCCTTCAAGCCCAATGCATAAGTGGTATCATAATTGACTTAATTTTATTTTTCCCAGCGTAAATATGTCAGTGTCTCTAAGTCTTCCCTCGAAAGACAGAGAAGCTGTCTATTCTTTTGATTATGTTTGAAAAATTGTCTGCACCTAATCTAATTTATATCTTTTTAAACATAGATGTTTAGAAGTATAGACTGTGTTTGTGCTGCAACACCAAAATACAATAGCATTTGTACTTTCCTTTCTTTGCTGGAAATAGTTTTCCTGATGCATCAGATGATTTCAGTTGTCTTTTTCAAAGCTGTATCAAATGGGTAATTAATACATGTATTTTTTTGTGTCCAGGTCATCAGTGAAAATATTAAGAAAAGAATCATCCTCAAATGGATCCTTGAAGATCTCCTTTAAGTCTACTCCTCACATGAGTAGTTCTATTTTCAGTACATATCACTATGTTCTATTGAGGCCATTTCTTACCTACCTTGCATTTCTTGTGCTCGTTTCCTTCATCATGTCCAAGTAACACTCAATACAGAGCAAGTCAGTGCAGAAAGTAATTGTGTTCCTCAGAGGTGTATGATTATTTTTTCAATCTTTTCTGAAGTACAGATGTAATATTTTCCAGTTCCATTGGTTTTATTTAAAATACTATAAGTTATTTAGAGAAGAAAAAAACAGGCCAAATCCTCTTTCAGTAGAGACCAAGGAGACAGCTAATAGATCCTTTTCTCTCTGTGTATATCTATCAGCGTGAATATGTGGGTACAGAGAATGATGAGGGCAGGCTTCCATGTTGGAATTGTTGTTGTATTACCCAGAGTCTGAGCCTTTAGGAGCCCCAGCCATGTGTCTGTGCAGCTGTCTTAATCACCATCAGATTCACATGACATCTACTCCTTGTTTTCTCAACACTGGTATTTAGGAAAATTGTGCTGGCATGGCTTTTTGTTATTGAAAATTGAGTATTTTTTCTCTTGGAATCCGTAATCTTTCTAAATATTTATGTGGGATCACCTAGAGCCTTAAAATACTATCTTTGAATAGTGTTTTAGTGTAAGAAATACTTTAATGGTACTCCATTTCTTCTGTCTGTAATATGTTGCCATAAGTCCATGATGCTCAAACTCAGTTTGTCCATTCACAAAGGTTTACTATTTTCCTTCCATATAATATGGGACTGACTACAAGCAAAGGTGCCAGCCACAGTTGGCCTGGACTCAGGAGAATGTTTGTAATTAGACAATAACATTGCTTTGTGGGTTTGTCCTCATTTCACTGGACATCTCTTCTGGTACAAAGTAGTACCCTGACATCATGGTAGGCAGCAGTCCAATGGTGTCTTGGTCCTTACCATATGCATCAGTCTTCCACTTAACTTTCATATACTTAAATTAATTACTCCCATTCTGTGTGAGCCAGTATCATCTTCAGTCAGATGGTGATTCTGAAGTCTGATCACCGTGTCTCTCCTTCTAAAGAGAACTAATTTGCATTTAACACAATACTGTACTGAAAAGATATTTTTTGTCTCATCTATATTCAATAGCAAATCTGTGCTTTTCAAATGGAGATGGAGAGAAGATCCTATGAACTACTGCAAACCTACAAATGCTTCTGGTAGCGGTAGGAGCTGGCACCATTCAGTAACCCACCTGCATTCTAAAAGTTAAGCTTAATGGGGAGCTTGTGCCTGTGCAAAATTTTATTGACTGGCCCTTAGAGCCTGCTAGACCACCAGCATGGATCCCATAAAAGCCTTTTCCCCTACAGAAGAAAATTCCCTATCCTAAAATGGAGATGCTCTGATGTTCATTCCCTTTTAGCATTTCTCTATTTCTGTCTTGTGTAATCAGTCTTATTCAAAAGCTTTCTTTCATGTTCTAGTCATGAGATGCCAAAGGGACCCTCATCTCAGATGAGGATTTTAAGGGCTATTGATGATGCATATATCCTTTTCCAGCACCAAGATTTGAACCCAAAGTTAGTGGAAAAAGGCAGAAGCAGAAATTAATGTTTTTACCAGTGAGTGTAATTAGCCAATAGAGCAGCTTCTGGTAGGAGTAGCTGATCCACAGTCATTAAAATGTCAAAGACTTACTGTGTTTTTGTTTGTTTCCCTGTATTTAATGTGAGCCATATGGCAATGAACAATACTTCATTTTGAGTATCCAAGAAGGGGAAGTCTTATTAACAAAAGCTTTATAGTAGCATGTGTGAAAGAGGGCTTTCTTTATACTTGTAGGGTTAATTTATATGGGGTAATGTTTGGTCTCAGTTAATCCATCTGTCCAACATTTTAACAATATTTTAATGAAACTTTGAGCCAGATGTCAGTGTAGAAAGAATTGCCTATTTTAACCATTGATTTTCAGTAGAGTACTGAGGAATGAAAAACTGAAAACCTAACTCTAAAAAAGGGGAATTACAATGATCATAATTAATTTTAACAGGGTCAGGATCCTATGGAGCATTTATATTTCAACAACTGAACTAGTAAAATAAAGACTGATACATATTCAAGACTACCATGTAAGCATGTAAGAGACAGTTATTATAAAAGCTGCAATTCTCTCATATGTAGTGGCTCATAATGTTTTATAGTGTTTTATAATACATAACCAAAAAAAACAAACAAAACCAACCCTACAAGAGCACAACCTTTGTAAAACATAAATTGGGTCTCAGCTTCCTTCCTAATTCATAATAGTCAGAAAGCTGGTCCCACATCTGTCATTGCTAAATGAAAACTGAAATAATACTGATCATTTTTAGCCCTTTCACCAAAAGTTTCTAGCTGATATTAATCTATGTTCATTACATACAATTTTTAGCTGCATGGTGAATGATTTGATTGATTACTGCTGGTGAAGGATCCTAACAGGACTTGAACTTCAGTGATCTTTATGGGTCACTTCCAGCTCAGGACATTCTATGATTCTATCATTCTATGATTCTGTGATTCTATAATTCTGTCATTCTATGATTCTGTGATTCTATGATTTTGTGATTCTATGATTCTGTGATTCTATGATCAGGGCACTACTAGGCTTTAATTGTCCTGACTAACCTCCTGTTGGGCCTCTGTCTCCACCTCTGTCCATGGGTCTGGGATCCTGATTTCAGTTTAGCCCAGGGCCTTCAGTCCCTGTCTGAGCCATATCAGAGGCCTGCTGGTTTCCCGCTCAGCCACAGCCCTTCCTGGCTGTGGGTTCTGTTGATCAAGACCCTAACCTAAAGGCTGCTTTTATCACTTAACGTCAGACCTGCTTCATCTGCAGGAATTTTCCTAATGATATGCTCTCTTGGTTGAGCTTGGCTGCCATCTCTGGGTCTGTCCTGCCCTGTTCACCTTGCCTGGTACTGTCGAGCTGGGCCCTGGCTGGCAAGACACCTGATCTGCTGGCTGGACATCATACTGGACTTCCACCTTCCCATCCCTTATGGAGCAACCAGACCTTACTGTACACTGCTATAACTGACTACAGAAAGAGAGAGAAAAACCTGGATTCAGCTTCTGTTCCAGTGGACAAAGGGATGTTGCTCATGGATGTTGGGATCATGGGTTGAATCAGTCTCTGAAATATTAAAAAGAAATCTGAAGCAGAGTAGTTTAATTCTGGTAACTAAAAATATTTTGTTTAATAGTTGCATTCATGAGTCTGTGGTTAAGGCATTGTAACAGAACTGTGCTTGGCCATGAGTAGTAGAGAGTTGAATCTGTTTGGGACTGTACTTAGCAAACTTATGATAACACTCAAATCTATTACAAAACAAGAAGCTTTTACTGGGCTGTCATTTCTTAACTTTAGAATACTTAGGTATCACCTAACTACCTCAAGTGGCTGGGTGGGCAATTCCTGCATTCTTGATTTACTGAGTCTTTAAAATGTCACTGCTTTCAGACCTTCGAGTGCATTTATGGCCAGATGATGTTTTGGAGGCATATAACTTTTACTTATCCTGCACAGCATTCCTATCCCACCCCCTCTCCTTATCATGTGTGTAACATTTTTTGTTATCAGACTGTTACATCTAGCAGTACATGACTCATGGCCCATTGCAGCTCAGTCAAATGTCACTGTTATGAATATATTGTAAGATGAGCCTGCCTTGCACATCTTTGGTGCAATATTTATTATTCAGCTCTTGCTGGAGTGAGTGGAAAGACACCCGTGAGGCTGCAAAGACATTTGGAGCAGGTCTGAGTCTGCCTTTAGTGTGCCTGACTACTGCTCAAGAACAAAAGGCCTATTTTTATACTTGGTAGTCATCACTTTTATAACTTTAACATAGTCACTACTGGTGACTAAAATGGACCAGTGTACTCTGGTTGCAAGATTTTACACACCCAGGGCCTCTGAAGAGCTCATAGATTTTCACATAGGCTAGACAATCAGTTAGATTAAGAACACCCATCTACTTCTTGAACAAGAGGGCTGTAGCAGAGGCCCACTGCATTGGTCTGCCCACATGGTCTGCCCACAAGTCCTAATGTGAACATTGCCAGCTGTCTCATGTCCATCCCTAGAGCTCTGTGCATTCCCACTATTCTCAACATAAAGGGCAAATTGTTGACTTTCCCAGTGTCTCCTTCCTTGCTTTCTTTCTGAATTTTGCTTTAATCCTTATTAATGGCATTTCATTCCTGTTGTCTTGAGTTCTTTTGCTGGTTTACATACTCCTGCCTAGGCCCACAGCTGGTTTTCCCCATATTCTCTTATTGTCACTCTTTTCAGTCTCTGTCTATCTTCCTTTGTTAACACTTTGAATTCGGTATCTTCACATCTGTAGCTATCTGGGAATTGTGGAAGACACCTCAATAGATGCACTTTGATGCCATTCCCTCAGTTCCTTGGATGCACTTTTTCCTCTATTGTCTTCCATGGCCCTCAAGACTTACCTTTTTCTAAGGCAATCCACTTGAAACAAAACCTGTTTTCTTATGGTCTCAAAGCATTGTTATTACTTAATTATAAGTAAAATTGTGAAGGCACTGACGCTTTCTTAAGAAAAATCTTTTTGTTTAGATCAGTTGAGATAATCTGTGGTGTGCTAGTTTATTGATGATCTGCATGAAGGGATTGAGTTTACCAGTAGCAAATTTGCAGATGACACCAAGTTGGGTGCGAGTGCTGATCTGTTGGAGGAGGGCTCTGCAGAGGGAGCCGAACAGGCTGGATAGATGAGCCAAATCCAGCAATATGAGGTTTAACAGATCGAGTGCACTTTGGTCACAAGAGCCCCATGAAGCACTCCAGGTTGGGGAGGGAGTGGCTGGACAGCCATCAGGCAGAAGGGGAGCTGTGGGTGCTGGTTGACTGTGACTGAACATGAGTCTGCAGGGTGTCCACATTGGCCAAGAAGGCAGGGTATGCTGGCCCTCTTGTCAGTAATAGTGTGGCCAGCAGGACCTGGGCAGAGATTCTTCCCCTGGAGTCAGCACTAGCGAGGCTGTGCCTTGAGTGCTGTGTCCAGTTCTGGGCACCCCAACTTAGGAAGGACGTGGAGAGGCTGGAGTGTGCCCAGAGAAGGGCAGTGGAGCTGGTGAAGGGTCTGGAGCACAAGTCCTGTGAGGAGCAGCTGAGGGAGCTGGGGTTGTTTAGCCTGGAGGAGGCTCAGGAGAAACCTTGTCACACTCTACAAGTACCCAAAAGGAGGTTGTAGCTGGGGGTGGTTTAGCGTCTTCTCCCAGGCACCCAGTTACAGGACAAGAGTCTTAACCTGCACCAGAGGAGGTTTTGGCTGGGCATTAGGAAGAAGTTCTTCAAGAAAGAGTGATTTGGCATTGGCATGGAAAGGGAGTTGCTGGAGTCATGATCCCTGGAAGTGTTGAAGAAAAGACTGGATGTGGCACTCGCTGCTGTGGTTTAGTTGACAAGGTAGTGTTAGGTCATAGGTTGGACTTGATGACCTCAAAGGTCTTTTCCAACCTAGTTGATTCTGTGATTTTGTGATTATGTGAGTATGAATAGGATCTGGGCTTGGTTTACATGGAGTTCTGTTTCTTCCAGACAGGCCCAGCCTAACCATCTTTATATACAGTCAAAGAAATCCCATGTGCAATTTGTTGTAAGCAATATGATTAAAATGTACTTTTTAAAAGATGTCAAGAACATTTGATATGGTTACGTTTGACCTGTGCCAGTATGTGTGGGCTCACTTGTTTGGCAGAGCTCCACAATAGCTGTGATATCCCAGCAGGTTTTTTCCTGGCTATCACAGAAAAAAAAAAAAAAAAAAAAAAAAAAAAAAAAAAAAAAAAAAAAAAAAAAAAAAAAAAAAAAAAAAAAGAATTGACTAGCTCAATTTTAAAATGGGAAAGAAAACAACATAGAATAATTAAAATTATTTACAAGACAAATGATGCAAATGGTTGGAGCAGTCATCATATACATTTAATCCCTGCTTAAAAATCTTCTACTTCTAAAAAAGTAAAAATGGGTAATACTGATTTTATGTTTTCTCTTTGGTTTGGCATTTATTCATTTCTACTGCAGGAGGTGCAAATTCCCTTAAAATAGTATTTGCTGAAAATACATTACATATATTGTGCTGTAAAATACGCACAAATGAATATTTTGAATCCATTGCTCCTAGTTGACTGGTGTTCTTTGCTAAGCCTTGAAATTATCTAATTGATTCTTCCTTGAGGCTGATGTGAATTAAGACTACCTCTGCAGAAATAAGTGGAAGAATAGAAAGATATGAGCATTGAGAATAAGGCTCAACATCTCTGGAGGGAGGTGACATTTTTGTCTTAAAAGACTGTCATCTCTTATAGTATTTATGACTGATTCTCAGAAGACAAATGCCTAAAATTAAATGCTGCAGATTTGCAAGTGACAAATGAGTCATGGGTAGATGCAGAGACAAGTAGAAAAACCAGCAATGACAGAATGTGGGTGTTAAGAATAATAAGAAATAAATCTGAGATCTGATAGCTGAATATTCATAACTAATCTCATTCTCTTTCATTTCAATTTTTTAGGAAGATGCTATACGAATGCCATGAGCTAGTTTTTCAACATCAGCAATCCCAAGTAATTTGTTATCCAAAAATAGAAAAATATTAAATTTCAGACCTGAAAATCTATAGTACATGTGAAAATTGATAATTTAAAAAAAAATACTTTTTGGAAGGAGATCATATGTGTTTCTTAATTGTAATGTGTTCTGATTGTCCATTACTTTATAGCTATTTTTAAAAATTATTAATAATAGTTTCATGGAGTGCATCTGTTCTTCATTATTTCTCCCAGAGCCTTAGTTTGATCTTGTACTCTCAATAAGATCAACTCATCCAGATATCCGGTTGCTTAGTCTGCTGCTAAGGTGTTAACAATAAAATTTGTCACATGAAACCATGGGATCATATTCCAGTGCATATTTCCTCTCCTGGAAAGGGTCTCTGTAACTGGCAGGCATGTTTCTGGGGAATTATCAAAGAGGATGCAGATGGGAGGGGTGGTTGCAGCCATCTTTGCAAAGATGTCACTCCCTGAGGTGAGAAAATGACACGTATGAACAAAGCAATTTCTACATGAATGCATCTCGTAGCCCTGCAGTCAGGTTCATTTTCCTTTCAGTCTTGAAAGATGTGCTGAATGAGATAGCATCTATGTATCTAGTGGCTGATACACTGAGAACACATTTCACAAATTCAGAATATGTTTTTAAAGAAATCAGGTTTGAAAACTGGTCTTCATACCAACATGGAAAAAAAAAATCACACTTCAACTTCTGATGACAAAGGAATAAATAGACTCTGCTGTTAAACTTTAGTTTTTGATTATAGGCGAAATATCTTTGTCAGTATGATTTCATGGGTGGTTTGCTAATTGTCACTAAATATTCTGACCCTGTTTAACACAGGAGTACATAATTCCTAACCTTCATGTGTTAAATGCTCTTCAGGAAAAGTGTACCTTCTGTCCTAGGTAACAAGAAGAAAATTTTATTTTCTAGATGTAATGTGAAAAGGAAGGAAAATACCTCTAAAGAGCAGAATTTATTGTGTCGAGTAAATCTATGCCTGGCCTTGGTTGGGACCTCTCTATGCTTCACTGAGCAGTTCTCAAAGTTATTGAGACCAACCTGAGTCAGGAGGATTCCTCTGGAATAGATCCAACACCAAACACTGTGCCCCCTGCTTCTCCCTTTCTTCTGATCTTTCCCCTTGCTGGTTGAGTTGCAATCCCAAGAGATTGCAGCCCACATATGAGAACCCTCATCTTAGCGCTTAGTAAAGGTGATTAAAAGAAAAGGGTGAAATGCAAAGGGTTAAATGGAATTAAAGAATGAAGTACCATCAGGTGGTTAAGTAAAGAAGTGTGTCCAGTGTCATAGAGATACTTGAAGACCTACTCAAATCTTTGAAACTACCATATACTTAGGTGACCTTTTCTTTTCTCTTCCATTCCTTTTACCCTTCTGTGCTTGGGTCAAACTGCAACACCGTGGGTGTGCCTTACAGACAGAATTAAGAATTTCAGAGAGTTAATCAAGTTTGATTTTCCTCAAATGAATATAAGAGTGTTAATTTAGATTTAGGCACTATGTCAGTTAGTTGTTTTCAAATGACTGAACAGGACCTGGTCCTTCAAGGAAAGTTGGAAGAGTTTGGCAAGCTCCAATACTGATGCTTCTGATCTCTATTTAAGGTTGGCTAAGTCTGTAAAGTTGCCAGTTTAATGAACTTCTAAGATCCTTATCAGTTTTATTCTACCACCTTTGGTAAAATGCAAGTTTTCAGCCTAACTTTGGCACATTGGTAGATATCTGGCAGCCTCTGGCAGTGAGTACCTTGGTTTTATTTCTGTTTGAGTAAAAATACAATTAATCAATTGGGAGTTTACTTTCTTTTTGTTTGATTGTGTATGTCCTTATTCTGTCACAAGTCAGACAATAGCTGCTCAGTGTTCCACTCATTGTATGTGTTATATATTTGATGTCACTTAGTATTCCTCTTCCTGATGTAAGGTACAAATCTTAAAGCATCTCATCATCTTTTTTTTGTCCACAGCCAGACATTCTGATACATATTTTTATGGAGTAGATGTTCAGTGCTGCACAGAATATGCCAGATAAGACTTTATTGTTTATAAACATAAAGGCATTGTCTCCAGTTTTTTAAAATGCAGTTTATCTGGCTTTCTGTAATAACATGCAGGTTTCTTTGGATACAGTTAAACTGCATAGGTGGCTTATATATTTCTCTTAAATGTGTATACTCTTCAATGTGCATAATAAGTACTTATACTATCATGATGCTCTGAGGTCTTTTGACATTTTTCAACAATCTTCTCTGGACAGAGAAAACTCAAATAACTTGGTATGATATGACATTTTGCCACCTTACTTTTTTTTTTTTTTTAAATACAGCACAGCACAATTCCTCTGGTAATTCAGTAATATTATATGTAAACAGTGTATTCTGCATGCTTGCAGACACTGTTTAGGCTTAATGACTCACTGGTTTTGAACTACTAATTTGCTTTTTCTTTCATATCTTTTTTTCCTAGACTACTTTTTTTTTTTCATTCTCTTTCAGGTCAGTGGTTTTCTAGTGCCCGGCACATGGATATTTTTTATCATACATTTGAATAATTTAATGAATGCCAGGTGCATGTTTGAGCATGAAGAGACAAAATACAATCTATTAGCTTCTAGCAATGTCCTAGTCTGTGTTTGCAGAGGTGTGTTTCTGTGGTTTTGAATTTCTGAAAGGAAGCTCATAAAGACTGTCAGGATTTCATTGCAGATTTTATATGAGAAAGCCTCTTAAAATTTAACTTGGATGATCTGGATAGAATTTAATCATGTAAAAGAAATCATAGGTAACAGTTTAAAAATGCCAATAAATATGATCTGTTAGTGTGTCCAATATTTCTGCAGCCAGTCATCACAAAAAGCAAAGACAATTATCTACTATATTGTCTTAAAATGTACCCACTCAGAATAAGCTTCAGTGCCTAAAACATTCATCCTGTAGTCTAAAGGAATATTCAAACTACCTACAGTATTACCCTGAAGTATTGACACTATGAACTGAAGGGAAAATATGATTTGACTTTGGGAATAATTCAATTGGTCAGCAAAATGGGAAGAAAATTTTTCCCATAATCACAAGGGTCTTCAGGAGGGCTAGAGACACTCTCTTTTTTAGTGTCTACTATTTTTCAGTAGACTAGTGAGTGGAAAAGAATAAAAATATAGCCCAAATTTATAGCTTGGAGAGTACATTAACAACAAAAAAGATTCAGCAACAGTGATGGGTTTATGTAATTATAGGGAACAAGTTGTAACCTGGTTGTATTTTGTATTGGATTTGGGTTTGTCTTTGGCTATTAAGATAGAATCTTTCTGTAAAACTTGCTTTCTCAAGGAGCAGGACATGGAATATGTTACCGTTAGCTGTCCTTTCTGGTTTTCTTAACTCATAGTTATGAGTTAATATAACAGAAGCAACTGTTTCTTTCACACTTCATTAAAGAGAAAAAACAATTGTCTGTACACTTATAAACAAGAATAACAATTTAAATGACATATAGACAGTATTTGCCATAAATGCTCTTGTTATTAATGGATTGTTCTAAGGACAGTTTCAGAACAATAGCTTTTTAATATGTAATCTAAGAAGTATCTAAACTGAACAAAAGATTATTAGCTTTCTGCTTCAGCTGTCCTACTAGAATACTTTATTATGTATTTTTTCATCTATAGATAGAAATTTTTTTACCAAATACAGATTAAAGGTGAGAAATATTATATTTTCTTTTTTTTTTTCTTCCAAAGACAACCAGAGCTTTTATTTGTAAAAAAACCCCAAGCATCTAAGTAACTTTTCCTACTATATAAATAACTGTAGCCTGTAATAATTTTCTTTTTCAAACTCTACCATTAAGTATTGTAATATATATCCATGCTCTGTAGATCCTATAGAGATGCATATGTTTGGGTTTGAGTGGTTTATTTTTGTGCATTTTATTTCCACTTTTTTTAATCTAGAATGCTCTTGGCAAGATAAATTAAGGATTTCTGTAAGGCAAAATGTATTTTTGGAGAAAAGTTTTATTCTGTCCCAGAAATGATTCCTTCTCTTTTTACTGTGTAGCCATCGTTGTGCATGCATTCAACCATTTCCTGTTCCCTGTGGGCAAAACTGCCACTTAAAATCCTCCTTCTGTATTCCCAAAGGCAAGTCTAGGAAGGATCTTTCCTAGTTGTTGCTGAGGAGCTGTGGCAATGAGTTATCTCCTACAAACTTCAAGAATTTCCAAGACCTGCTCATCACAGCAGTGTGATATTCCCAGCTGATGTCTGGGAAGTTGAAATCTCTCATTATGACCAGAGGTACCAATCCAGAAATTTCTCCAAATTGCCTCTAGATTCACTCATCAATGCTTACATCATGGTTACACAATCAGTAGCAGAAACATCATCAGTAGCTGTAAGGGCTGTACACTCAAATCTTTCCCTTACCTATAGTGGGACACCTCCACTTTGCTTGCCCACATCCCTGTGTTTGAAATAGCAAGTACTGGTTGGCAATGAAAGAAGCAGAACTACATAACAAAAAGGTGATGGGGAGATGATAATGGGATATCAGGAAATAGAACAGATGTTGCTTAATAACTTACTTCATTTTTAATATTTCATCTATTGCTGTTGAAATTCTAGGTATTCTACAAATGCCTTCCATTGTCTCTTATTACCTAAGAAGGCTAAAGGCTGTTTGGAGAGACTTGTTATTTTAAATGCTTTGCAATTTAAGATATGTAATAATCTGCTTGCAGCAATTTGCTAGACAATGCTCTATGCAGATGTTCTTCAGAGAAAGGGTGAATATGAACTAAAACCCCACAATGTGCTCAATTTGAATCAGAATTTTAAAACCTTGGAGACAGAGCATCTGAAAGGCATTCTTTAAGGCAAAACTGGAATATTTATTTAGGTTTACTAACTATGGTAGATTCCAAGCCTGCTTTTGGTTTGTGTCTTAGCTGGTATCAGGTAGGTATTCATAAGAGGTGAACTGAGAAAATTTTGAACTCAACCTAGGACTCCTAAGTGAAGACATGTTTCTCATGTTTATGAGAGAATATGAAATGATATTTGAATGCAGATATATTTATGCAATTTAGATTAATGACATTTGCTATCCAGGCAGCCCATTCCTACCTGTGATTTCAAAAACAGGCAGAGGCCTAATGTCTCACATGCCTCACAAGAGTGTGCCACAGCTACAAAAGCTTATGTGAATTCCATCAGGAATTGTAAGTTGGAGTGATTGATATAAAGCACTGAAAAAGAAAAAGGCAGTAAAAGAAATATACAGACAGTGTCACATTTATATAATGGAAAGGAAAAAAACTCAGGAACCAGAAAGTGGGAAGATTGTTGGGCCCAGCTGAGACCTTGAACCTCTGAAACGACACCATGTACTTAGCTGAATAAAAAAGTGCATGGAAGGTTAATAGAATACAAAATAAGAGAAAATCATCCAAGTTGCCTGGAAATTTCAAACTGGGTACTGCTTTAGAAGAGAGTATGGATAGGGATGAATTTACAGATGTTGTATGGAGACTTCCATATGCAACTGAGATGAGCTCAGCTGGTCAGAGCATTGTGCAGATAAATGCCAAGGTTGTGGGTTTGATCCCTCTATGGGGCCTTCACTTAAGAGTTGGATTTGATGATCCTTGTGGGTCCCTTACAACTCTGAGTACTCTATTATTCTGTAATAACTCATGAGCAGTCCAAATAATAGGAAAAAGAAAAAAAAAAAAAAGAGGGTTCAGAGGGTTTTGCTCGAGTGGGCAGAGTTCTATTTCTCCCCAGGATTAGCTGAATTGTAAAATAGAAAGCAGGATGTAAATAATTCACTACAGTCCCGGCTAAGTGAAGTTTTCTGTAGGAGGACAGTGCTCACGGCCTGTGTCTGTACATAGTAATATCAACACTCCTGTCAGCTATTCTCTGACTTAGAACCTTTGGAACTCCTTTCCAGGCAAAACACAAGTGTAGTGTTGAGCATTATTGGATGCAGTAGTAGAATAATCTGGGGAAAAAATCTCCCTAAACTAGATAGATAGATAGATTCCATGAAATATTTACATAGAGAAATCAAATTAAGTGATGAGTCTAACCAGCAGTTTCTGGCCCAGAGATATAAAGCAAACTGTTTTAATTAATTTAATTTTAATCCAGCAACACGCAGTAGTACAGCCACTCATTAGTCACACTCTCCCAGTGGGTTGTAAACCATTTATACTACCTGCTTTCAGTCACATGTTTTATTTGGAAGAGCTAGGATTCTCCATTCGCTATAAATTGTTTAGATTTGGCTACTGCTGAAAGTCTATTAGCAGAGTAAAGGGGCTAGAAAATACATAGCGCTACTGCCATGCTTCTGAATTCATCTTTCAGGCAGATTTTTAATAAATGATGAGAATGTGAGAGACAGCAGCATGGAGTCCTGAAGAACTGCCAGTTTTGCATTAAAGAGAAGTAGGGAAAAAAAGCAATAAACCTGCTTAGAATAGCTATTTTCTGGCTACTAAAGCATTTTTATAGAAGCATTGTGCTGAAGTAAAGATGTTTAAGCAAGTATTTACATATCAGTTGTAACTAGCATAGAGATTGACAAAATATGGTGAAAGCAGTATCAGCTATTTGATGTGTATTGATACAGTTTAATGTTGTCAAAACAGATTTCCTACAGGATTTTTTCATTTTCATATACTATTTGATTCTCCTACACTGAGGACCCAAGTCAGAAACAGGACTGTACCTTAGAAGTGGCTGTACTTCATTGTAACCCATTTCATAACATTTAGTTATGAGAATTTTACTATTGACTTCAGAGGAACTTGGGCTGGGCACTTAATGCCTGGTATGGAACATTTCAGTCACATTGTTGTTTTCCTAAATATCAAGTTTCTCCCATTTTTTATTTTTTTTTTCCCGGTGCTAATGTTCAGGCTTTGTAGAATTTGTTCCATAGCACAGCTGATGTGTTGCTGGCACACCACCAGAAAAGTGAAGCACATTGTTCCTACTTCAGTATGCATCTATTGCTTTTTTGTTGGCAGGAGGGTCAAAATATGTTCCTTTCATGTGTCTTTTTGCATTTGGTGGGCGGTGGGGAAAGAATTACTGCAATTTGTGCCTGAACTGTAGTAACTAGAGAGACTGTTATGCATACATAGCACTGTATTCAGATGTGTGTTCACCTGTGTTTACATATAAAGTGGAATTTTATTCTTATTTACATTAATGAGAGCTATGAATAACTTAAGTAATTTGATTTACATAAATGCCTCTATTCATCTATTTGGAATAGAGACAAAGGTGTTAGACTAACATACTGCACAGCCTAAGAGACTCAGCATAGGAAGATAATTGGATTGTATTTTTTGTACAACAGTTTTTGAGATCCTTCAAGAAACCAGGACTTTATCCCCATCTGCAAGCCCATATTGTCAGTGAGTAGCTAAAAGACATTATCTTTAAGTGCCATCAATTATTTACACCTTTATACTTTCTCAGTAGTGTCACAACAGTGCTGTCTCTCTGGGACATCTGCCACACTTAAGCACCACCAAGTACAAAATGTTACTTAGAAATGTATCCTGCCTCACAGTTCATCAGTGCCACACTCAAGCTTCTTTTTTCTCTGGTAAAATTTCCACTGGATTTTGAATTACATCACTCCTTTGACCCCAGTAGTCAAGATTTTCTATGTTATATCTGAACAGCCAACTAAAACCCTTAAAAAAAGGTCATCATACTAACTTCTTTGCTTGATAGGTAAAACTCATATGTTCGGATGTCAGGTGTGTTTTAGGCCTGTCAGACATGACACTAAATGGCCACAGAAATTGGACTGACACAAACCTCCCTGCCCTGCATTTATATATGCAATTCCTATACTTTACTTTTCTACCTCTAATGCTTGGTAGTATATATGGTTATAAAGACCTATATGAAAAATATTCAGTCAATGCACTTTTTTTTTGTGTAGAGTAAGATGAGAGCAGAAATCTAAGGTAAAGGGTAGAGGTGGTCAAGTTGCTTTTATTCAGTATGATAAAAGCAAATACCGTGGTGTTCAGCCACAGCCATATGACACGTACAATAATGTTAGGAAAAATGTTTACAAAACAATGAAGAAAGTAATTTTTTCTCTTTAATTTCCTTTTCTTATGTTTTTTTTTTTTTTTTTTTTTTTTTAGTTTATTT
>VZUI01054930.1:0-24630 GCA_013401135.1 Cettia cetti | reverse complement strand
GCACGGCCCTGGCACGGCACGGCACGGCCCCGGCACGGCACGGCACGGCACGGCACGGCCCTGGCACGGCGCGGCCCGGCCCCGGCACGGCACGGCACGGCACGGCCCTGGCACGGCACGGCGCGGCCCTGGCACGGCACGGCACGCACGGCCCCGGCTCCGGTCCCGGCCCTCTGCGAGCCCCTCCTGCATCACACCGAAAATCAGCCACTGTGGAGAGGAAACACGAGTGAAAAACGTGCATAGTTTCCCTTCGCCAGCTGAGTAACCTTTGGCCGCTGCTGCTGAGGCGCGGTACGGGCCGAGCCCAGGCACTCGGTGGAGGAGAGGGGCACAACCCTGCCGGTTTGGGCCCGGGACCGCGGGGCAGGAGCAGCAGCGCGGTTCCCCTCCCGGGGCACCGGAGGGAAAGCGCTCCTGCAGGGTGCAGCCGGCCTCGCTCCCTACGCCTTGTGGCGGCTGTCGGGAAAAACGGCGAACCCTGACAGCTTTGCTCCGCAGGTACAGCTCTGAGCGTGCCGACATCTCAGTGCCGGAGCCCGCGGCAGGCCGTGACTGCGGGAGCGCCTGAGCCCGGCTGCGGGGAGACCGAGTCGTCGCCGGCATCCTGCCCGGGCGCGGGGATTCACCCCTGCAGCAGCGAACCCCGTGCCCTTGCCTCGGAGTGAGCGCTGTGCTGCACCGCGGTCTGCCAACCCACGGAGATACACCCCCAGTGAAAACAGCTTGGAAGCCAGCAATGGGGACGGCGGTGCCGAGTTCAGTGCCTAAAGCAGCGTTTCTCTATAGGGAAATTTAACCTTCCAGCACCACTTTCTCACCTCGTGCACTTGCACTGATTCTTCCTTTTGTCTGCCGTGTCTGTCGCAGAGCACAGACGCCGTTCAGGGCAGAGCCTGGCTGCTGTTCATTGCGTCTGCACAGTACTTGCGCAACACCGGGCACACTTGCTGCTTTCACATTGTTAAAATATTTAGTAGTATAGATAAGACCAATGGAAAAAACGATATTGAAATAATTAGGTTTATGCACTTGCCTTAAGTGTTGACGGATTGTGTTCCTTGAAAGTGAGACTTACAGAACACAGATTTAGTAATTTTGTTTGGCTATTCCAGCTCTTTTTATAAAGGTCTGTGTGTGCAACCAAGCTATTTACCCATTGTCTGGAAATGTGGTGGGAGCTTATATAATGTTTCAGTACCTGCCTGAGTTCAGGGGGAGAAACGTCTCAATGAAGATCAATGTACCAGTGTAAATGAAAGTCATGCCAAGGATGAATCTAGAAAACCCCAATTTTTATTATGAAATCTCCTTCTCTTCCCTCATATGTCCAGATTCAGGATTTTTTTAGACGATGTGGCTTTCCAAAATTAAGAGATTAAGGTAGTTGTCTGTGGAGCTGCTTGAAAAAGAAACCCATTGGTTTTTATCCCATGAGTCGTTTCAGTGAAAAGAATTGAGTAAAATCTGCATGAGACATTTTGTTCTTTTCTGGCTGAGCAGTCTGGATGAATTCTGAGAAACAGTGCTTGAAAAAAGGCTTTGCATTCACACATATTACCTCTGATGTTGTTTTAATCAGGGGTTCTAGAGGTATTTGAATTATGAATTATCCATCTTAATTAATTTCCTTTAGAGCCAAGTAGTTTATTCTGAATAAACATTCTTGTCCTGAATGTATATGTATATGCTTACTCCTACATATCTACACATGTAGTTTTCACAGTCTTCCTAGCAGAAGAGGCTAAAGAACTTCAGCAAACATGTGTGAGTAGGAGGCATCAATTATTAGATGAAGCAGTTGAGTTCAGAGTACAAGTAATTGTGTAGAAACATCCATTTTTATGAGAGTTTGATGACACACAGGGCCTGAGTATTGAAAAACATTTTAAAGTAATTTATTTCCTCTCTACATGATAAACATTTATTTCAAGGCTCTGCTTATAGTGGGAGGCCTCTAATACCTTGGGTCCACTACTGATGAGGAGACTGACTGTTGTTGAGCTGGTGAGAGTACAGGAGGCTTGGTAGAGCTAAATTTATTTCACGCATTTGTAAAATTCTAATTTCTGAATGTGCTTTTTTTTAATGAATGCATGTGTATAATGGAAAACTTATGGAAGCAGGGAAATGTTTTAGAAGGAAATCAGAACCATGCCACAGCAGGAAAAAGCATTTTTGTTACAAATATTATAGTCATATGTAATCTGTAATTGCTGGAACAAGAATTCCTGAATTCAGCAGTCACAAATTCTAAAGACTTGAGCTGTGCCCTGGCTTGTGGGATGGAGACAAAATGATTCCCCAAGGAGAACAGTTGACAAATGGTAATTTGCAGGGCTGTCAAGAAGCCTGCTTTCTGATGCCCCAGAGATGGGGTTACCAACAATAATCAGATCCCCATCAGACTTGTGAAGAAGTGGTACCTGTCTATTGAGTTGATGTTAGAATGTTTATATGAAAAGCTTTTTGTTCAAATCCTGTATGTGCTCAGTCTTGGACATTGCTGTTCAGATTCTCTCTCTTCATTCCCCTTCAGATTCTTTTGGGTGCCCTGGAGCAATTCAGGGAACAGGACTCCTAATATGAGGTGGGTGCATTGGAATAGTCACGTCTCTTGCCTCAGGCCCTGCAGCAGGAGCAGGAGCTGCAGCTGGATGGCCTCTCCCTACATCTCTTTTGATGTTCTGGTGGGGTTCCATGACAGACCCAGAACCAGCTGCTTCCACCACAAGCAGCCTTCAGCCTTTTTTTGCAACAGCAGATAATGAACTGTCCTGCCCCCTGTCAAATCATCCCCCTGTGTGCCACCTGGCTCATTCTTAACACCAGGCTATGTCTGCAAGGGGAAAGAGTGGAGTGGGGTCAGGTCATCCACCCACTGGTTCCCTCAACTAAAATGTGTGCTGGGACTGCTGCCCTGGAAGAAAATTGTGTAAAGTTGCACCTACTGCTGGGAAGGGCCTCCCCTCTCTGGGACAAAGGACTAAATGAACTGGAAGCATTTCATTTCATGCACCTGTACCACTGTTGGAGAATGCTTGTTGCATTCCAGCAGTGGAAGTCTTAACCAAACCCAAAGGAAGTTTAACCATCAGCCTTGTCACCTAGTGAGAAACTTAATCTGGTGTTAATATTATTTCAAGCTTCAATAGTGAAGATCAAGCCTTTGTTTTACAACTGAAATTTTATTTACTCAATCGCTAGTTTTCTCAGAGTTAATGTAAAAAGCACTGTTCAGTAAAGAAGACTTTTCTGGGTTTCTGCTTAACTACTTATCTTAAGCTGCCCTTCAGTATCTGACAGGGGGAGTGTTTGATTTCAATTATATTTTGATGTAAGCATAATCATGTAAAAATTTGCCTTTATGCACAGTCTCTGATGTGAGTTTATGTTTTTGAAATATGAACCTAAGCAAGGAAAAAAATAAACCTTTACAGTCTTCAGAGTCGTAATCTGATTGTCATAGAACAAAGTACCTTGTCATTTCCCACTACGTGGCTCTTCCACATAACTCTACCTTTGCAGCATTTACTTTGTTATACTTGATTGAGTATATTACTACAAAGTGTTATTTATCCAGCCTAACATTTGTTCTAAGAAGAAAAGGTAAATATTATGGGCTAAACTCCATTTTGGATTCTTATAAACATAGCTCTCAGAAATGTAAGCCTGAACTCAAACATTTGTGACATCAGTGGCCTCTGAAGCAAAACAGAAATGGATTCTGGATCCAGCAAGAGGAATAAAGTTGGGCTTCTATCCTTAGAGTTTCTATCCTTACTAAGCTGCCACTTAAAACATCCAGATCTGGAGGAAATGTAATGAACTGAATTTGCTCCCTCAGCTGGAATAGTTTTGGCACATTTATCTGAAGACCTGTTTAGCTATGAGGGAGCTAACCAATGGTTGAGATTATGCACATCTGTCAGTTAAATCAAAGATCCCAAGGCTAAATGCAGCATTCAGAGGCAACACGTAGGCCCATGAATTTTATGGGAGACAGTGTCTAGACACCAATAAGCTGTTCTCTTGCATCCACATGCTATAAAACTGTATATAATTGTTCTCATTTTAGTAACAGCTTTCAGAAAATTACTGCTAGGAATACAGAAGAAACATTTTATGCCAGTGACCTTAAAATTGTAGTACAGAGATCTAATTGTGTTTTCCAGTCATTTATGCCATGGAAGTAAAGAGTATCTATTTTAAGATAAATGAATGCATTATATAGGAAAAAGATGTTTTTCCTTATAAGAAAAATAATTGGTTTGCAAAAAACCATGGGCATGCTATTCTTTCGTAAATACAATGTAGGTCTTAATGCTTATTTTTATAATGTTGTTACTCTTTGTGTATTTTCTGACTTCAAATGTATTAACAGGATAACACGGGAGAAACAAGAACTATCTACATGTGTCTATGTGCCATTCAGCCAGTATGTGCATGATTTTTTTCTAATGGATTTATTTTCAAAATTGTAAAGCATTACAGAAAAATTATAAGCCTGCAAGTAATTTACAACCATCTCATTTCTGGCTTATACATTTTTAAACAATTTTTCTGGCACAGATGGTAACATCATAACTTCAGATCTCATTGCCATCCATTGCTGTGGCTGTTCCTGGGTGTGGGAAGAGGTGATGATAAGCTAAGACAAAACTTGCTGTTCACAACATCTTGAAATTTTGTGTTTATTGATGATAAAAATGGCTTTCAAATAAACTGAAGATTTTAATGGGAAATTGCCTGTCTCTGTCAAGGTTTAATTTTTTTATTTTAAGTCAACTGTACATGCCATCATATAACTGATGTTTCCAGTGATATATATTTTTTTTGTTTTCATGCTTATACACATTAAGGATATGAGAAAGTATCAAATGCAAGAAAGCAGACATAACTTGGAAGAATCTATAAAAAGCAAAATTCTTTGAAAGCACAGACCATCTATATTCTTAGATACTCTTGTAGCATTTCAGGCTTTTGATGCAATTATTTTTTTTTTCTGAGACATTTTCAATGGGTTTTGAGTCCAGAGAAACCACTTGGTGTCATTCTCCATTCTGCTACTAAAAGGATTGTTGCATTTCAGTCCATTTGCAATGTATTCCTTGCCTTAGTCACTGAGCTTATTTTAGGAAAAGTGCATGAAAATTGGGTATTTCTCGTGCTCCCAAAATTAAGTGGAGTTAAGCAGAGTTTTGCTACTTCTGCTTTTTAGTTTTACTTTAAATTGGATATGGATCATTTATGTTGAAGAAGCTGAAAACACAAAGGAAGACCAAGAGGGCTTACAAGTGGAATAAATCAGAAATCCAAACATTGGAACTCGCGTCAAACCTCATATGTGATTATTTTTATTTCAACCCTTCTTTCTCTCTTGAGGTATTTGCTTTTAATTTCTCAAATTGTATTCACCCTTCAGTGATTTTTCAGCATCCTTCCCTGCCACCTTGACCAAGAGATTAATTTGGTGGCTATTTACATTAATGGTTGTTGTAAGGTAAACCTATCCTCTATGTTCCCATTTATCTCATGTTGAAATGAGAAGAGTTCTGAAAGACCTCATATCTTGGAACATCAAGAATATCGGCCAATACCTTACTAAGTGCTTTTGTAGTAGTGAAGAAATGTCCAGACTGGAGCATTTGAAAGTCAGAAGCAACTTTGGTATGTTCACTTTCAATTTTTGTGTAAATTCAATAGCCTAAAAGCTCTGCCCGTTCAACTGAGCATTCAACTCTGGCCTTAAGCATTTGACAGAGTTAAAGGAATTTGTGTTCAGTACATCTAATTCATGGTCCTTAAGCTGCTATTTTCCAAAGCTTTTGTCAAGTCTTTCTGTCTAAAAATATCAAACACTAAAAGTCTTGTTGTGATCAGTATATCCATGAAGTCTAATGAATGATAGGAGTATACCAGTGATTTTCCCCATTGGTTAAGCATTTAAATGTTTGATGGTGTTTTCCACAGATATTGTTCTCTTTGCTTTTTTACATGTGTTCTTCTGGTTTGGTTGACTTAGTGACTTAAGTTTACTGTCTTTGCCAGCCTTCCCATCTGAGATGTCCTTGGATTCTTCATAGAATCAGAGAATGGTTTGTATTGGAAGGGACATTAAAGAACATCTACCCATCTCCCTGTGATGTGCAATTCCTTTCCTAGTCTGTTCTGCTAGTGGGATCATGACCAGCTGCCAATTACTTTTATGTGGTGGTTACTTCTTTAATTATCAGATATTCTGTGTGCTCAAGAGAGAGCCATTCTAGATGGCATTTGGTAGGACAATGGGTGAATAGTGTGGAATCCTTAACTTTTCTGGAGATTAAGTCAGTGTTACCTGAGCAGCAACTTCTGCTTTCAAGTTTACGGGGTATGCATCAATAGAATTTCTCTGATCTTTGCAGTGGGAATTCTGATGACTCTTTTTAGGCTTTAGAATTATGTTACATCTAGACACAAGTCATATCTGTCTCTCAAAGTTCCTCTAATATGCAATGTACTTCTGCTGGTTCTGTGCCAGATTTGTCAGCAATCTGGCTTTGATTTAGGCAAGTCAAGTTTCAGGGTACTGCCATGCATGTGTCTTGAAGTGCAGCAGTGCTCTTTTACAGGCGAGACTCAAGGTCTGTCTATCAAAGTAGCTCTTGGGCTTTTTTTTGGAACACAGCTTTGAGATCTGTGAGATACCTCTCACTGCAGATATGAAACAAATGTGGCTGCCCCTGCAGCATGCTGAAAGTGGAGTATTGCTGTGCATGTTAAGGCCCTGAAACTCTGCAAGACAGAATGCTACTGACAAACTTTGTGGTTATATTCTGAAGAAGATTGTGATACCAATGTAATGGAGTCATTAATCTTTAGGATGCCATTTTCTGGAAACTAAGTTTAGGGCTCCTGTGGTAGGTGGGACTCCTAAATCTGCAGTATTTTTGACCAGGGAAAAAACCTCTGAACCTTCTTCATTCTGTTATTTATTAAATACAGTACTTTGCAATAGCTTGGAAGCTTACTTCAAATGTTATTTGCAAGAGTAAGAAAACTTGCTTATCTGGCTAATATCTAAACTGACCTAGTAGTATTCTGACAAATGGCTGACTTTTTTTCCCTTGGCTTACTATTTATTGAAACCAGAACTTAATGCCCAGATTCAGTGTTGATAAACTTCCCAATATAAGGAGTTATTAAAAAACAAAGTTTTTAATAGTAAAAATACCTGCAATTTTATAATTAAGGAAATTTGAGGGGGTTTAATTAAAAAAATTTAATTTAGACTTAACAAAAGTTTAAAGGAGAACAATATATCTAACTAAAGTGCAGAAATTTTGAATAGAGAATACTTTTTATGTGTATAGATAATTGCTCATGCTGACATCAAGATTTCATTGTCGTTGTGTTTGAGAGAGTGATGTTTTCTGAATACACCAAATGTTCATAGAGCTTCTATCTCTGCTACTTGTCTCTACAAACACCATTCCAGTGTAATGTACAGACAGGTATGTCATCCCTCCTGCTCACCACAGACAAGGATCCCTGATGCCTATGACTGAAATGGGGTCCTCTGCTACAGTAGAGTGGTAGTGTGAAGGGTTTGCTGAAAAATATTTCACATGGACACAATATGGGAGTAAGTTATTCAAATAACATGTAGCTTCAGCTCTTGTTCACTTCAGTGAAACTGGTTGTGGAGTTACTTAATGAAGTTTTCTCTGGCAGCTTGTGAGAAGTGCTTCTATACTGATGGATGTACCAGATTTTGGGCAAATCTGAAACATCTTTGATCTGGTAGAAGTATCTCCAGTCAGTAACTTGCAACATTAATAAATTTCAAGTTGATTTCCTTTAATGAAGAAAGTTCTGAGCTCATTACTAAACTCATGGGCCATTTTGCCTGCTTTCTGAAGATTTCAGACTAAAGTGAAGCTTGGCTTAAGAGCACTGACCTTTCCATGACTTTATTATCTATCTTTGAAACTATAACCAAAGTGATGGCCTTGAGCATCTTTCAGCCCTCTTGGGCTTGCTCATGACTTAAGTCCTCTATGTTTTCTTTTTCTGAGTAGTACTGGCTGACCTTCTCCAGCATGAATTTTCAGTTAGTCCTCTGGAAAGTTTTTGATATACTGATAAACAAAGGATATGGAACATTACCCCTTTTTGATTGCTTGAGACTGTCTATCTTATATCCAAATGCTTGTCCTCTTCATTTCATTTCTCCTAAACAGATTTTATTTTGATTTGGTCTCCCATTTTTCCTTGTGAAGAACTTTTGGGTAAAACCTCAGTGTTTTTATTTTACATGATTAAAGCTCTCAGTTAGTTTTCACTCAGATGTTATCTCTGCAACAAGCTTTAATAAGAAAATAAGAGACATCTTCTAGCATCTGAGAATGTCATGTAGGAAAAATAGAAATGAACCTGTGATCAGCATCCAGCTCAAGCTCCCAATGCTCAGTGTGGGAGCTGTTGCTCTTACACATATTGTGCTGCTGCAGAAGTGGGAGGAGATGAAACTTCTGCCATTTCTATGGCATCACTCAGCAAGGTGTAAATGAAATATGAAAGAAAAACTCTCAGCCCACTCAATGCACAGACAGACAAAAAGATAGTGCCTTATATTTGCTGCTGATATGCTATTTGTTGTAGTGTTAACCTTACACAGTGCCAGAGTGCTTCCTAAGAATTACAATCTCAGGTCAAAAGGGAAATGATTCCTTGTTAGGTCTCCTTCTTTTTCTCTGTTTCCACCAACATGCTGCTGCATGTCAAAGCTGGTTTTGCAGAGCAGAGCAGGAGTGAGGTGAAAAGACTGACAGGAGGATCCTGTTCTGAGAGAGAGAAATTGTGTGTCAGTAGGCACAGTTTGCAATGAACTTCAGGGTAAAAATGATGAAAATATGAACAACTGAATGCAGTTTCAGATTCAAAAATATTTGCTGACTTCATTTCATTGAGTTGCAGCTCATCTGGGTGATTTGGAGGGAAGGAGCCATAGGTGGTAATGCATCCGTGCTGTGTTTAAATTCATTAGCACTAGGGAGTCTGTGTTGCTAGGTAGCTCATTTGGTGTGACAGCAGTCTTTGGATGCAAATGGTTTTCAGCCCAGTTTTGCCTCTAAGTCTTGCCTTTAGCTTAACAAATCACTACCTAGATCTTTGTGGTATCCTGCTCACTATTCTTAAGCCATACACCAGTCTCCTGGCAGACCCCTTTTTATTTGGCTAGAAATGTTCAGTGGTTGGATCTTCTGAAATAGCTCCTAAGCTGGTGTAAATAATGCGGCTTCACTGATGTCAATAATAATATCAGGCCAGTTTACACTAGCTGAAATTCCATTCTTCAGATGCAAGTCAGCACCTAATCTCCATGACATTCACACAGAAGCATGTATTTCTCTCTGTTTTTCTAATCCTTGTGCGTCCTTTGTAGAACTCTGTGATTTGTGCTGAAAACAGTGCTGAGAAATAGGATAAAGTAACATGAATATTGGTTTAAAATGCTGGACATCTGAAACCCCCCCTGCCTTGTTCTGACTGAGGCTTCTTTGTGACAGCACAATTATTTCACCCTTTGTGCCTACACTCGTCCCGTCATTCTCCCAGTCTTAGAGAAGTGTGGGGATAAAGTCAGCAAAGGTTGAGATGCTGCAGTAACAGAGGTTGCAGTATAGATCAGTGGATGACATCTCAAAAAACCTCACTATGTTCAGAGAGACACATCCAGTAAGGCTTCTGTGAACTAGCATAAACTGAAAACCCCAGCAGCCTGCAAACTGCTTGGCTACTGCACTGCTGTGTGAAGGAGGGGTTGTGTGTGGTTGGATTTCTGAGCACAGTGGGGTCCCCTCTGGTTAACAGTGAGCACAGAGACAGCAAGGATCCAGACCATAATCTTCCTACAATGCTGCACGGGAGGAAAGGGAGCGTGCAGGACACACTTATTTAGGCTGATTCGGCCTATAGATCTAAGAACTCTGGAAAGACAGGATAAAGTCTAGCAGGAGGGGTTTATATAAAAGCTATTCTGGCTAAAGCAGGGAGCATAATTATGATAAATTACAACTTGTTCCATCCTGCAACTCTTGCCAGTGATGACATGTTCATGGTGGGGAAGGCTTTGTGATAAGAAATCGGATCAGCAAGATTCAAAGAGAACCAGATGCCTTTGTAAAGGCATGAAGGCAGTCGGGCCATTGGAACATGCTATAGGCTGTTTCTCCATATGGAGAAGGTCACATTAGAGCTCATGTAATACTTGTATTAAATCTTGAGTAGGCCAAAGAGCCCTTTGATGCAAGAAGGAAACATCTCCTACATTGAAAAAAGCTGCAACACTACTGAATGAACAGGAATTTGAAAGGCCATTTGAAAACAGGGCTGCAGAGGTCTTGGTCTTCTTGGTGGAGCTATCCATCTTCCATAAAGCAATTTAATACTTAATTTGTGGTGTGACTGTTGTAGACAGAATTTTCTGATTTTACCCTTTAATGAATTCTAAGTAAAAGAAAACTTCCTTCTTATTACAAATTGAGAAGGTAGTAGAAACAGAACTTGCACTGCTGCAACCAAAAGTCAGACAGAGGAACAGTGCATTAGATGGGTTAATAAAATCTCATCCTAATCAGATAATAGACACCACGATATAAATTGCTTTTCTCTAGAATAAACTGTAAAAGCATGTTTTAAATATACTACATATGGGATCAGGCAAGGGCAGGACTTATTATTCTGTCTGTATCAGATTGCTCATAAATTGCTATTATAATGTTACTATAACATAAAAATACTGGTCAGATGTACATTTTAAAATAATGCTATGTTGTTCTTCTAAATAAATTCCAAAATTATAAATTATTTACATAAAGCTGAGTTTTTGATGATCTTACTTTTTTATTTTATATTGTAAATGCATGTTTACAAACCCAAGAGATATACATTCATTCACTTAATTTATGTCTCACTACATTCTTTTAGAATTGTCTGTGATGTTATTACAGACAATTTAATTAAAAGTATTCATTTCAGTTTCAAATGAAAATCAGAATTCTGACCTTATTCTAGGGAAAAGGATGGATAAGAAACAGAAGCTGTTGGAAACAGCTGAATTTTGTAATATATATTGTTCCTGTTGTTAGATTTATTTATATTTTTTCTATACTTTGAGGTTTTTTTCTATACTTTTTTATCTATTTTTTTTCTTCATTTCCTGAAAAAAAATAACAGGTGGTAAAAAGCAAATCAAAACACAGAAGATTTTGGATCATTTAAGTGTACTATCAGGTAGAAAATGCAGTTTAATGTAGAAAAATGTTAAACAATTCATCTGGGAGGAAGGAATCCGTGTAAAGGATCTGTACTAAATATGCAGTCATCCAGCATACTGATTAGGAAAGAGATGGAATAGTTATAGAGAAATGACTGCAAACATGAATTCCAGTGCATTGTAGCATTAAGAATTTTGAACAATATATTAGGGAAGAGAAGGCAACATAGCTATTATAGAAGCTGGGTTTAAATTTCATTCAAAACAGGATTTCAGTTTCTTGCATTTTTTCCTCGGTGGCTGAAAAACAAGAAAAATAATTGCTCATAGCAATTTTTCATATCAGTGAAATATTTCCTTTAACATTTGCATGGAATTGTCTTGTTTTTTCAATGTAGTCTCCCGAAAGGTACTGCTCTAGATAGAAAAAAAAGGCAAACCAGAAATTCCAGCTATACAGATGCACACATCATTTACAGTTGGAGGAGTATTGATGCTGTCTTAGGCTTATGCTCCTATTAAGCTGAAATGTAAGGCAGAGAGCACTGCATTTAGTGATTAACTGCCTTACATCTAAAGTACTGGAATGGTCAAGAAATCATTTCTGGTTTTCAGTTCTCTCACCCTGTTTTTCTGCCCAGCAGCATCTTTATCGAGATCACAGGTAACCAGGAAAGCATGCTGGATTGCAGGGGGTGCCGAGTTAAGCTCTTGGACCTGTTGGGGTGATGTGTTAGTCCTGTTAGCTGCTTCCAGATTCCTGCTTTTATTGGTAGTGCTGCAGAAAACGGTCAAGTGCTGTGTCCAGGTATTCATTTGCCCTGCTTCCTTAGATCCCCATAATGCAAAATACCTTTTTCATGTTTCTGCATCTTCTATACCTATACACCTCCAATATTCCAGTTTAAAAGCATTTTGTGTTGTCTCAAGGCTTTTTTCTATTGGACTAGAAACCTGAAAGTGCTGCATTAGCACGGGGCAGCCTGTGTGTGCCTGCCTCTGTTTGTGCAGCCTGTGTGCAACCCTGCTGGGAGCAAGGCAGGACCACAGCACTGCTGGACACTTCTCTCCCAGGACAATTGCCTATTGTCATGACAGTTTAAGAGCTGCTGTACTGTCTGCCTGCCCCATGAGAGGTCAGTGGCTGGTGAGGTGGAGTGTGTCTGTGTCAGCTACTCCTGTTTGCAGTGCAGCATTTTAGCATTATCCTAATTTACAAGGGCAATTTTTCTAGCCAGAGGCTGGGCATCCATGCCTTCCTGACAGCACTGCAAGGAAGACATGATGCCCAAAAGAGAGGTGAGCTTGAGCAGGAATATGTTATGCAGAAGCATGATGTCATGGGTGTTTTAATGCATCACTGCACAAGAACAGGGGGTTACCTGGCAGCTGTGGTGTCAGGGCAGAATATATTCTGCCAAAACGACTGACACAACAGCAATCATTTGTCATTCAGAAAAATCACATTTTGGCAGAGTTGTATGATGTGGCCCATACATGTATCAGAATCTTTATACCTACAATCTCTGTACTATGATACCACTGCCATTTAGTCTTTGAAGTGGCAGAATTTTACATCTATCACATCAGCATCCTGCACAGCTATCGCATGGATGCTATCCCATCAGCACCCTGCACAGCTGGATTGGAGCAGGTGACCACATAGCCTGGCTTTATTTTAAAATACATGCTTGTTTATGCAAATATATACTTATGAAGAACTGGGAGAAGAAAAATATTATCTGTTTTAAAATCGCTGCGGAGATCCTCACTCAATATTCTTTGCCTGACTTCGTGTAGAGGCCAGAGACCAGCAGATGGCAATCTCCTCCTGTCTCAGGAAGAGCAGTGTTTTACTGCAGGGCCCTGGTACGCATCTTCCCATTGCTTATTGCAGTTTACTTGAAGGGCAAAAAGACCTGGAAAACGTAAGCAGCCTTTGTTAGGCACAGAATGTCATAATATGGCAAAGCAAAAGTGAATTTCTACTTTATGCAAATCCTAGCTGCTGGTATCTGAGAAAGAAAAAGCAAGCTAACCTAATAGAATGAGTTTGTATTAATCTTTTTCATTTTGAAATACAAGACACAGGGCTATTTTACAGCATCATGCTATTCCTCCTGTGTGCTGCTAATCTTTTAATGCACCCTTTAGAAAAAAAAGAAAATTGTTGATTTCCCTGTACCCTACATTTCCCTTTTCCCCCCAGTGTTTAAAATGGGAAGAAATAACATGATCTTCAGCTGACTTAAAAAGGAGTCAAGGAACAAAAGAAAAGCATTTTTCTTCCTGTAGTGACAAATTTGCCATGCTAGAGTAATGCGTCCAAGCAGCAGTGTGAGAGTCTATTTTAGCATTTGAATTGGAAAATGGATGGTATTACAGGTATTGCTGTGTAATTTTTATACACATTTTTTATTGCAGAAGAGAAGATTAATGCTGCTAATTTCAGTCATGTGAAACTCAGAGCTGATAAGGGAATGGGATTTTTTTAAAGCAAATATTAGTAGCAGAAAAAGGAATATTCCTATCTTGTGTTGGAAATAATTTTTCAGCAAACTCCCCATATTGCTTAAATCATTCTGCATTATTTCATGAAGTATCATACTGCAAACATTTGATCATCCATAAAATAATGATGGAATGATGGAAAATAAGACTAAATTAATATTCTGGATATTCTGACACTGGTAATAATAGAAGAAAGTATCTCTGGAAATGTAGGATTGTCTGTACTATCCTTAAATGTAAGTCTTGAATTGCTGTCCATCTGGTACCCTCTACAGTAGTTTGCAGTCCTGATGTACCATATTTGTTACATATTACTACTTAGCTGAGTGGCATGGGCACCTCTTTTTGAATAGTGTTCATAAGACAGCAAAATTAAATGTAGCCTGCCCTGTAGGACAAGATGGAGGGGGAAGTACTATGTTAACTATGGAAAAACTGGAAGGAAACCAATACTCTCACTGTGGAGCAGGAGACCTGAAAGTATTGTGATCATGCACATCAAGACAGCTGAGGTAAGGGCAGCTGGCTTAAAGTGAGTGCTACAGCCAAGGCTGTTTCTTGCACTTTGCTTTACTTTATTGAAAGGATTTTCATCTGATTATGTAGATACCATATGGTCTGTGAAAGGTTATGGGAAATATCGACTATAACCATGACACTCCACCATGTACAGCTTCCTCCTGCCTTTTTCTGTCAGTCAGCTTTTCTTTATATTAAAAAAAACAAATGGGGAGAAATCCAAAATGCTCATAGCAACATTGTGTTTTGAGCAAAAAACTGATGGACATGCCATAACAGAAGAAGGAAACTGGCTTATATTAAGATGGGTGCAAATAAAGGAAATAGGCTGGTTCAGTGGTGAGAAGGAATTGATCTATGAAGAAAAATTATAAAACCTTAAATGTTCTAAATGATAAGTGATACAAGTGGTTGAGTACATGCAAATATAGTTCTGAAAATATAGTCTCATTAGCATGTCTCCTGTGGAGGGCAGGGATACCTCTTTTTAAAGGTGTTTAAAGGTGCACAAATAAAACAGCAGCTAGGCTTAATTTAAATGTTCTCAATCACTTTTTAGAAGACTTTTTTTTTCTTAATTTTCTCTACTATTTATATGGGGAACCTGCACTCCTTTGAAGCCTACTCTAGAGTCATATAATTACAGGTAGCACCTCACTATGTATCTGAATATATGTGTGTGCTTCTGAAGCATTTGACTGCTTTTCCAGAGACAGACATATACTTCTGTTTTATTCAAAATCAGTAAACAAGGCCACAATTCAAAATTCTCTTTTTCCTCAGCATTTGGGGTGATTCTACACCATGCCATGTTCATGTAAATGAGTACAGAAGATGCAAAGACTAAAAAGAAAAAAAGTTGGCTTATTTTTCTTGACAACTGTGAATTCTTTTAAAGCTGTGATTTGTGGTTGTTTGGTGTTTTTTTTTTTTTTTTTTTTTTTTTTTTTAAATCCTTAGCAGGGACTGAGAAATCTGAGGCTACCATACTGATTTTAGGGCTGAACTGGACTTAACTGCTACATGAGATTTCGTCAGTCTTATTCAAAATTTTCTGGAATGCTACTTAAAATGAAGCTTTTTATTTCTGACAAAGAACTAGGGATGATGCTGCATGTCTTTCTGGTACCCTATTCACTTTAAGATTGCAGCTCACAGTGATGAAAACTTGCCCAGCACCATTAAACTAGTCTAAGGATCGTTTCATTCCATCAGTCCTGCCACACATGTTGTGACATAGATTTTACCAGAGGACTTGGGGGGGGGGATTTCCTTTCTAGAATATTGGGCCCAGAATAAAGTGCTTCCAACTGCATTACCATTGACATTTCCAGAAGAATTCTCAGAACCTCAGTTGGTTCTTGTATATCAAACCTTCTTGGTTTTGTATCAAACCCACAGTTTTATGAGACTGCCATTCAGGTAGGGATATTCTGGTGCAGCAAAATAAACTAACTTTTTAGGTGGCATTGTTTTACTGAAGAATCTTTTAAACTTCAATATACACTGAAAAGAGAACTGAAGGATTTATATGCAGTGGAGGAAATAAAATATTTACTGCGCAAATTCAACAGTGTTGGACTGCTGTGCCTGAATTTTAATACTTATTTTGTACTTTTTGTTTTTGTACCAGGAAATCATTTAGATTTTTGTTTTGTTTTGATATGATTTCTTGGTTTTGCTTGAATTTCTTTCCAGTAAACTAGTGTAACCCATGGCAGTGCTCCCAGTGAGTATCAAACTCTCAGAAACCATGATGTTATGCTCAAAATCTCTTTTCATGGGCAAAGAGAAAATGCACGTGAGGTAGGCATATGCATAGATATATAAAAAGCCAGAAAGGCTTTAGATAAGTGAAATTTAAGAATTGAATTATAGTCCAGAAATAGCTATTAAAATAACATCAGGGATAATAAGATAGTTAAAATTGTTGTACATGCACTTAGTTTCTATCCTGTTCCTGACGTCATACTCACCTTTCTGCTGCTCCTCTTGTCCTAATGTCAGGGTTTTCACTCAGATGAGGAGGTTAACAATGACCTGTCGGCACTTAAAGTCCATCACTGAGGGGTGTAATGATCATGATGATGATGTCTTCTTCACTCAAGGATTCATTTGTATCTTTTCATATTTTAGCAAACTGGCATGTACATCTTGGTTCTTTGTTGGTGATTAGATCCATGCTAATCACAATTTACTATACTTGGTGCTTTTTATGCATTTTCAATAGTATCACTTTGTAGTCTTAGCTACCACTAAGCTCAGTTTTGGCTGTCTCTAGATCTACATTTCTTCAATGAACTGCTGAGGAATTGTTTACAGCAGTGCAGCCTCCAGAGACAGTCTATGCCCCTTCTTTTTTCTTTCTATGCTTGTTCTCCTCCACACCACATTCTTGGTCTTTGCCTCTTAAGACCTCTGCATGGCAGGCTTGTATTTGCTATGTTACATTATCATGCTAGATTTGTAAAGCTATGGTGATTTCATACAAAAATCAACAAAAATGAAACAAATTACCTATAGAGACTAGACAATTGAAAATACTGCAAAGTGTTTTGGTGTTACCCCAGATGACAACTAAATACCTTGCAGCTGCTTGATCACTACTCCTTCTCCTCCGCCTCACATAAAACTCATGGATTGAAATAAGAACAGTTTAATAATTGAAATATTTTTAATTAATATCCAAAATAAAGTAAAATATGATGATGATGATGATGATGATGATGATGATAATAATAATAATAATAATAATGGAAAGAAGAGGGAGAGAGAGGAGTAAAATTCAAGAACAAATGCTGCACAATACAATTGCTCACCATCCACTCACCAGTGCTAGCCCTGTCCTGAAGCAGTGATCAGCACTTCCTGGCCAATTCCCCCCAGTTTATATGCTGGCATAATCTGTGGTATGGAATATCCCTTTAGCCAGTTTGGATCAGCTGTCCTGGCCACGCTCCCTCCCAGGTTCTTATGTACCTCCTCAACTGACAGAGCATGGGAAACTGAAAAATCCTTGACTTTGGGTAAACATTACTTAACAACTAAAATATCAGAGTGTGATCAACATTATCCTCATACTGAATCCAAATCACAGCTTTGTGTCAGATGCTAAGAAGAAAATAGCTGTACCTCCAGTGAAACCAGGACACCAAGTAAAACAAAACCTGCAGGCAGGTCAGGAAAGCTTGGACAGGGTGAGCCTGGCAAACTTCCCTCCTGAGGGAGTGCAAATTCATAACACAGGCTATGGCTGGCTGCTAGCAATGACAATGGTGTATTACAGAGCTACATGGCAGTAGAACAGGTGGCATTGAGCAGATTTCCTGCACTGATATTCCCTAACGTTGAGGCTGTAATCTTTTGTATTTGATTAGTTTAAGCCAGCTTTCTGACAAACGACTGCACAGCTGATGACCTGATACAGTCAGAACTTAAATAATATAGGAAAAAATGTTGTGGCAGAAAGACAATGATAAAAGATGTCTCCACAGAGAGTGTTTTCACTTGGTGTGAAAACTGGGTGGTGTTTCCCTCTTCAGTTGTGGGGAAGAGTCCTCCACAGAAGGTGTAGAAGTCATCTGTGTTCACTCAATCACAAGGGAAAATTTTAAAATGAAAACTGAAACCTCCCACTTACGGGAAATAAAGTTCAGGCGCAGAGCCCAGTAATTCTCTGCAATTTAAGTTACACTGGATATTCACAGGTATTGGGACAAAGGAAACACTTATTTTGAGATATGATCATTTTGATTTTTAATATGAGTGTCAAAGTCTGATCCTCGTGATCAGCTTACTTATTTTCAGCTCAAGACCTGTGGAGGTTGATAACAAAGTAACATGACACACTTTGATAAAAAAAGTTGAAGTAGAAATTAAAGAAGGGACAGTCAGGGCTCTATAAGCTATGCTCTTATTTATGCTGGAGCAGAGATGCCTTTATTCTGATACTTGTTCCTAGCATACGTTATATACGTTTTATTACATAAGAAATGTACCTTGAGACCTTAGTTTTTATCCTTGCACCTCTGACCACTAGGCTAAACATTACACTACAGAGACATATTTTGTCTTCCTCTTGTTTCTATCCATCACCATGATACAAGAAATCTTTTGTATTTTTGGAACAGCCTCACTCAGGAGGAGTAAGGGGATGGCCAGTCTTTTTTGCAAAAGCTAACTCTGTAACCTAGGGACAACCTTCCCATGGAAAAGAGAAATGTGGCTATAAGATATTTTTCTCAGGGCTCAAGGCAGCAGTGGAGTGATTTTCCCCCTTTCTAAACAAGCTCCCTACAATATTATTATTTTGTAAAGGTTGACACAATTTCCAGATATGTTTTAAACAAACAAATGAACTTATGATTTGTGTCTGGTATTTTTTAAAGAAAGCTCTTGGAACATATACAGGATGAGACCTTTCAGAGACTTTAGTTGAAAGAAACCTAGTTACTGACTTATGTCTACTGGTCAAATATAGCAATTTTGTTCCCAAATAAAAATCCAAAATAACATGTCTTGCAAAAATTGAACAGTTTTTAAAAGACTGGAGTCTTAAAGTAGGCTGAGTTTACACAGTAAAGTATTATATCCCACAGTGAAAACCACCTACTAATCTTAAAGAATGTTATCAACATGCAATACAAAATGGGACAGACATTACAAGGAGGCAGGCAAAAGCAAAATATCAGACTAGATGCTTCCCAGCCTCTTTTATTCCCTGGTATGGATAGAATTACATGAGAAAGGGAAATAGTTACAGTAAAAAAATCCATTCTAGCAGAAAAAGGCTGCAGTGTGTCCCACTGCATTGCAGGTTACCCAGAGGGAAGAACATGCAACTTCCTCAGGCAAAACCTCATCTACTAAGCTCTTTTGTTGAGAGGAAAGGGTAGTAGCTATTGGTACAGGCAACGTGGGGAAGGGCAAATGCAGACTGAACATCAAGCTGAGAAGAAACTGTAAATTGTAGAGAATGTTTTTTAAGAACCCTGAAAACTAGCCTTTAAAAAGCACTTTGAGAAACATGAGATTATCCTGCTGAAAATGAGTGAATATGGAGATGTCTATTTCCTCTGCTTTGCATTTGAAATGCTCAAACAATAAAAAATAAGACTTCTTTTCTTACTTCAGGAAATGTACTTATCTTCCTCTGGTTGAAACATAAAAATAGATAAATAATAATGTAGCATAAAAGCTGATTGTAATTTTTTTGTAATTGTAAGTAAAAAGATGATTACCTTGTACTTCAGATGAGATTGTAAGACTGAGACAATAACATGACAAAAGTGTGCAACAGTTGGAGCCTGGGCAGCTATAGTACAGCTATAGTAATACACAGGTACTCCTCAGCATGAAGGAAGTACATTTGTGTGTTACAGTGCAACAACTACATTGAGTGTTGAAGTTCTTTTCCATAGTTCTTAAATTCACTCCTCTCTTTCAGCAAACTGCTATGTGTTAGGATCAGTTAGCCTGTATTTCTGTTCTTCTTAGGTAAAATAGTCTCTTTGAATTTTCATTCTTAGGTAGTCTGATTTACAGGCTTAAGGCCTGAAAGACATTATGACAAACTTTTACTCTGACCTCATGACTAATACAGGCCATAGTATTTCATCCAATGATTCCTTCAATGGGGAGAATCATTCTTTACATCTATATAAGTTAATTCTTTTCCTTCATTAATTTTGAAGAAAGTATTTATAAATTGAGATCTTCCCTGTTTGATGGTCTTTGCTTTTCAACATTACATAAAATCAGGTGGTCTTATTGGGTCTTTCATACAGTTTTATTTTCCTATCTTTATATTGTCTGTGAGAGGTTCTTCAGAAAGTGCCAGATCTGTCAATAATAATAATAATAGTAGTAGTAATAATAATAGTAGTAATAATAATAATAGTAGTAATAGTAATAATAGTAATATTAATAATAATAGTAATAGTAATAGTAGTAATGATGATGATGATAATGATGATGAATGTAATAAATAATAAGACTTCTTTTCTTACTCCAGGAAATATATTTATCTTCCTCTGGTTGAAGCATAAAAATAGATAAATAATAATATAGTATAAAAGCTGATTTTTTGTAAATTATAAAAGGACATGACAATTCAAAACGAATGAGAAGTTCATATAATTCTTCAGAATCAATATGTCAGTGATGTGAAATTTTAAATAATAAGTTATTCATATCCAGAAAATCTCAAAGAGGCAATGAAAAGTCATGTTCAATAATTGCATAACCTCTTCTTTGGAAAAAAACCCTCAATAATCCAACAACTATCAGGAAAAAACAGAAGACGACAATTTTAATGTCACTTATCTAATCAAGATCTTACATGTTTCTATCTTAATTCACCATAAAGACTAGCATATGAAGAGTTCTTTTCATGTTGAGTCATATGTATTTTCTTTCCAAATAGATATTTATAAATTATGATAAGTATTATTCTTTGTTTATATTGTTAACTGTGCAGTTGCTTCCCCATAAGACTCAGTTTTCTTTACTTGGTGTTCTCTCTATTCAGTCAATTTATCAATTTTATAAAGTTTCTTGAAATGAGACTGTTACGGTTTTTATAGTTGCTTCCAGGCTCTAGTTATTTCCAGAGAGTTAAATATATTCAAAAGGCAATACGCAGACACAGATAAAGCTCCATATCTCTAAGACTTGTTCCTAATGACTTGTCTTAATAATTAGTAAGTAAACAATGACCCATCTTCACAAATTCAGGCAACAGAATCTTTGACAGTGCAGAACTTTAAATTACCTTTATAATTTTATAATATTAAAAAAATTCTAAATTAAAATTACAATTGTTACTATAAATCATTATGGTAGTTTATAATTGTCTCTGCAGGAGACAGTACAAGTGTGGCATTTCTCTAAGAAAACATGCTTGTTTTTATTTTGTGTGCAGACAAGAGCCCACAATGAGTCCTTGGAGATAGTACCAATATGTAACTTAGTGAAGAAATTAATAAAATCTGCATTTTTTTAATGTTGAATGCATAGATTTGTGAAGAAATTGTTTTGCAGGTTGAATATTCAGCTATCCAGATAACTTCTGCACTCACTATTTTCTAACCAATACAAGCACAAAACCAGTGTCTAAATACCACTACTGAATTAACAACATATCTTGATTCTCATGCTGGAAAGCCACCTGGAACATGATTGAAATCAAAGGCCCCCAATGCTGAAACTGCAGACTATTTTGTGGAAATATGTTTTTTACTCACACACAGATGCCTGGTGCAAACCCATAAAAACAAGATTGAATTATCCTTACTTAATCTTACAATTTATCTCTTATTCATGTATCTTCTTTCAACAATATATATTTTATTTCTATCACAAGTGTCCCATCCTTCAAACAACGTAGCTCCTTTTGGTTTTCTTATTTTTGTCTCTCTGCACACAGCTTTTTTCATACTGCTAAGTAATTGAAAAAGATTCAGTTGGAAGAAGAGACGATAGTCAAGTCACATTCTGCTGGGGATCAAGTGTGCACTGTAAATCTGGAAAACTGGGAAGAGTGTAGCAAAGGTTGTGGTGTTTAACACATGGCTGTATTCCTTTTTTTTCCTTCTTTTTTTTAGAAGAACAGAACTGGTCCTCACTGGAGTGTGATAGATTAGATAAAACATAGAATTAGATGTTGACAGTTCTTCTGGAAAATGATGTTACTTGTATCTTCAATGTATGCCAGCAGCAGAAGAACCACAAGTAAGTCAGGGATGATGTGTAGTTTGGGATTTCCCAACCAATTCACAGCACTGGCAGCTCTGTAGGATCCATGATGTCTCAGAGCAGTGTTTTGAGGTTCTGCCACCAGATGGTGATAAAACATGAAGAAGAAAAGGAAAAGAGTTGACACAGTAGATCGGATAGAAAGACTGCAGCCGTTCTGTAGTCTTCCAGACCCGTTGTCTCACGTGCTGTGGACATTTAGTGCATTTTGACGATGGCAGTATGAGAACTTCATAGAGTTTATCTTTGTAACACATGCCTCTTGGAGCCTATGAAATGTCATTGCAGACTCTGTTGAAGACCAATAGTAAGAATATTTGAAAAGATGAAAGGAGTGGTGGAACTGGAAGGGGAACACGGCAGTAGAAGGAACTTGGGGTTGAAAAAAACCTAGGGAATTCAAGCTGTAGGGATTAGTAAAGTGTGAAACAGTTTAGGATAAGGAAATTAGGGAAAGTGGGTAGAAGAGAGTTGATTAAAGACTTGGATGCTTTGTACGCAGAGGGCTGAAAAAGCTTTTGAAGTTTGTCTCTTGCTATTTGCAACATGCGTCACTTGCTTGGCAAATTATTTAGCACACTATATAATGTTTGCAGTGTTATCAAATTACAGTTCCACATTCCTTTATTTTCTTTATTTTTGCATTCATATGCATTTTTAGCCAAAGCCTGTTAGAGTTGTTTGTGCCTTTCAGTGTCTGACAAGCATTTGCTACTACTTTGGCTCATTTTGTAAATGTTCTCTTATTTGCTAATCTGATATTTTTATGGATTTATAAATCACTTTGGATTATATGTTTATTAGTAATATTTTCTAAAACATTTGAATCATATTTGGGATGTTATTTATTACCTGCAATAGGCACCTAGTTTGTGTAAACAAGAACAAGTTTTCTATCAGCAGAGCTAATACAGGTCTAGTGTTTCAACTAACAGTCTTCTGAAATGCCCATGGGATTTAAAAAAACAAAAAAGCCTTTGTGAATTTTAGATTTTGTCTGACACCCATGCTAGCAGTTTCAAAGAAACAAGGAGAGGTTTAATATATTTGAGATTTATATTGTGGTAGATACAATTGCATAATGTCCTAGACATTTCTGCATAATGGTGCCATAATTCCTGCTGTTAAATTTTGCTGTTGAGTTTAGCCATCATTATAACTAAATTCTACTGCAGACTAGAACAGCAGGAAACACTGAAACAATGTATTAGTCACAACAAATTAAATTAGCAAATAGTTACCAAGATTCTGAGACAATGAAGATAGAAAAGATACAGCACAATGAATCAGTTCCAGTTTCTGCTGATCTGAGGTTATTCCCTACTGTGTTGGAGAACTAAGGCCTGAAGATATGTTTGAGTAAGCAGTGGCCAGGTAACCCTTTCCGTTCTACTCACTTGTCGTCTAGTTCCCAGCCAGATAGAAGACAAACATCCATGGATTCTGACCTGGAAAACAGTGTTCTGATACTGAAAAGTCAAAGACATCTTAATACTGACTAATCTTCAAGTTTGAGTTTAAAGAAGTACCTGTAGATGAAAGAGCTTGTTATAAATGATGTAGCCAAATTAATAATTAAAGATAGTTTTATTTCTTTAAAAAAATCAGTTTTATAAAAGCCACAGTCAGAAACAGTGCCAAGGCTGGGATCGGCACTGGGTGAACTCAGATTTGAACTCCATCGCTCTGAATCCCCCTCAGTTCACAAATCTGCTTTTGCAGGGTCTGTTTTTGTACAGTTTTCTGTCTGAACAGGGTTTTTCTCTTTCTTTTGTTGCTTTTGTTCTTCCAACATATTCATGTATTTCCTTTTCTTGCTGCCTGTCTGAAAAGAAGTTTTCCAGAAGGAGATGAATACTTGATTCTTTTTATGGGAATCGGTTTGAAAATACTCCTCGACTCCCATTATCTCATTGTAGACTCCCATTATCTTATTGTAGATGCATATCGGGTGGTTATCACTGGGTCGTTGTCAGACCCATCTCTGAAGACAGCCCATCTTTACTCGAGGCCACCCTATTCTCTGTTGCTAATCGGTTTCTTCCCCTGTCGCGGACTGTGGTTTCACAATTGCTGAAGTTTTTAATTCTCAAGTAAGAAATTATCTTTGAACCATATATTACAAGCTCATCTTCACTTAGAACCTCATTCATCATTCGTTATCAATAGCCATTCAAGTCCACCTCTGCTGTAGGAAAAATAATCAGATTTTTCCAATCCAGTCCAAGAAATATATGTTATGACCTGCACCTGAAGGTGGGAGTAATCCAGGTACTTGTTAATAGATTCCTTGGGGTGGCTTAGAGTGAAAGAACACTGAATGATCAGTGTTTATAAATACATATGTGCATATAAATGTATATAGGTTTATTTTATAAACATATTCATTTATTTTATAAATGCGTATATATTTATTTTAAAACAACTTGGTTGCAAAGGAAAGCAGGTGTGTAGCCACTTTTTTTGTTATCTATTGTAACACAAAACCATAGAAGAATACTTAAGGAAACTTAAGGAATAAAGAAAAAAGAAAAGAAAAGAAAAGAAAAGAAAAGAAAAGAAAAGAAAAGAAAAGAAAAGAA
>VZUI01054929.1:0-24640 GCA_013401135.1 Cettia cetti | reverse complement strand
AGCAGAAAGAAAAGATAAGAAATAATAAACAACATGAGAAACCATGAAAACTGAACATCTGAGGACTCCATGTTGTTCCTGCGTCTGGCTTGGGGCTTTCCAGAGGGCAAAGGACTTTAAACCACCTGAATCTCGGGAAACCCACCGAAACCCGAGAGCTAAGCAATGAATTAAAAGAATTGACGGACAAAAATATAGCATTGCAATAATATGAAAAGCCAAAGTTTCTGCAAACTTAAAAGGACATTTCCTGTACAGACAGTTAAGTAAACATAAGTATTTACCAAACTTACGTGTGAGCTTGTTCAAGGCTCTATTATGGCCAAAGGAAAGAGAATAGACACTTCTTAAAGACAGGCATCTAAACTACATCAGAGAATAATGCCCAAGAAGTCCCAACTTCCTTCTGCTGACTGCAACAGGATCCTGGACACCTCTTCAGACGTAAATGCAGCTGTCTAAATTCAGGAGAGATGAATCACAGCCTACTGATTAGCCCTGTTAGCTAAAACAAGAATTTCTAAATTTCAGATTTTAGGGAGTGAAAATCAGGTAGCTGAAGCAAGGTCAGACTCTGAATTAGTAGGAGAAAAATTACTGTAAGCTGGGGTCTACTCACTCTCTCCTCTTCAATTATTTCTGATGTCTAGCAAGTAAAATATTGAAATCTTCTGTGGATCTCAAAAACCTAGATCCTGCCTTCCACATTCAAAGTTCATAACATAGGTCTTGAATGGTACTCTGATACTTTCTTTACAATTTCTGTATTGAAATACCATGCTGGCACCTGAAATTTTTGTGGGAATGAATGCTGGAATGCCAGAACAATCAAGAAATATGTCTGAAGATCTTATTTGGTTTTTTTGAAGAAAACATAGTGCTAGAATGCCAGAAAGCACAGCTAGGAACTAAATGCCATTTGCTGTTAGTTACAGGAACTGCGTAAACAGGGTAAGTCAAATGCTAGAGGTTCTGGAAGCTTACTTATTGGCTCAGTTGAGGGTTATGTCTTCAAATAAATCCTGTCATAATTTCCTATTGGAAAATGGTTAAAATTAAAACATAATTTTCATTTACTAGTGGAATCAAACTCTATGGATTTGGCATCAGGATCAGGAAAGACTTGACATCAGGAGGGCAACATCAATTGCAAGGCAGCGTGTTCGTGCCAATATTTGGTATGGCAGCAGCAGATTCTTCAGCCATCAGGGAGAACAAATTTTTGGAATGGATTTAAGATGGCAAGCTCTCAATTAAAAGAACAGTACCAAAGCACTTGCAAGCTGAGGCTCACTATCTCCCAGGTGCAGAGACCAGCTCTCCTCTTCCCTTGGCCCTGTGATCATCTCTTATTCCCCAGCACACTGCACACCATGTGCTTGTGAGGATAACATTTACCTGACACCTTGCTTCAGTTAAAGGAGCAAAGCGTTTTTTTCACCTTGCCTTGCTGTTTTGTGTGTTCTCTTTTCCTCCCTTTTGCTAGCTGCCAAACAGACACAAGGTAGCATTAATCAAAATGTTCTAGGTGACCTTTGAAGAGACAGTGCGAGGAGCCCTCTTTAAAATCTAAATGAAACACATCATCCAAGGAATGGTATCTCTCGAGGTTACAGACAATTTCACCAAAAAGTGTGGGCATACCATGACGTCAGGCATTAAGAAAAAAAGCCCTGCTTTAAGACTATTAATTGTATAAAATCCCCTTGCCATTTCCTTCTGTACTGCAAAAGCACCTTAGCTAGTGCCTAAAGGGTCTAGCTACCACTTGCCCAAAGAGATCTGAGGAATAATGTAAAGTAAAATGCATTTTACCAGCCTATTATATGGTGAATGATTTCATAAAAGCAGCTTTTTTCCAGGATAATGTATATTTCTTCTTCCTTAGTGAATGACCTCCACAGAAGCAATATTCATCTGCCCAAATGCAGAGGTGTCCAGAACAGAAATCTACATCTAAGTCATGTTCTCTTTACATGCAATAAAGAGGAATTGGCATGTCTGAGATGCTGTCCATCCTACTCAAAGGTAAATGTATGTTTAATATGGGTGAGATTAATATAACACATTATTATGAAACTTGCTGTGTCAGGAAGTTCCAGATGCCAAAAAGAAAAACAGATCAAACCCCAAGAAAATACATCCACAGTATACAGGTCCACTTATTTACACTAAACTCAGGGGGAATAGGAAGAGAGAGGAATACCTATCTTTTTCACTCTGCCTTTTTTTTCCATAAGCATGAACCTCAAATAACAGGATAGGACACTGGGCTAGGTAGACTGGACCTCCAATTCAGTCATCCATTCTTGTTTTCTGACCTCATATTGCCAACAATGTTCTTACAGCAGTGAGCCAAGCAAGGAATATTATAGTTCTCCCACACTCACACCTTTTTTTTCCAGGATTAACAAATGCAGGTTAAGCCTCAGTTTTACACCAGGAAGCACTCAAAGCACAAATAAAAAATGCAAGCCATCATCTTAACTGCTTTCACAATATTACTTCAAAACATTTGTGTTTGGTCCAATCCTCCATTCCTGAAACATTATTTCAGTAGACATATTTACTGGTGAGGAGAGTTAGTGTTGGAGCCAAACATCTACTTGATATTATCCATTTTGTCATCAATGTGACTCACCAGCAGTGGTCTCATCTTCCATCCTTTCGAACAAAGTTGAAAAATCGCTAAGAATAGCAGCAGAATTTGAATTCAGAGTGTTTTTTCTGGAGAAATCAAATCTTAGCCTGTGAATAATGCTGCTAATTGAATTTTTACCTCCATCTTTTTAGGAGAGAACACAAAGAGTAAGAGATAAGGTTGCTTTTTGTAATATTTCTTTTTACTACATTGTCCTTTGTCCCTTTTTTTTTTATGGCAGTGAAACACCAAACTATGGCTCAAAACCCTCTTCTTAAATGCCTTAACTGTTGTCTGAAGAATCAGACACATGGAGTTTCCCCAACAATATTTTGGAGCTCAGCAGTGAGCTATCATTGCAACACAAACTCTGACCTGTTTGTGATAAAAAATATTTTACATATGACACTCTTTTTCCTTCTGTCCAAACATCCAATTTTCCTTTTACTTTTAAATTAGCCATCAGGCTAACTACTGTATTTCAGCAGTCACTGCTGCTATGAACTCCTATGCCAAGCTGAAGGAGACACATATTCCTTATATTAAACACATCTCCTATATGACTGAAAGAATTATGTGAGGGAAGTAAAACTGTCATATTATGCTAAGTCAATTTATTTTTGAGCACTTTTAAATCCACTATACAGAAAAGAAAATCCAAATAAACGCAGGAATCATAAATATTTTTCGCACTACGTAACTACCATTCACTTTATCCCATTCTACTCCAGAAAAAAAATGAATTACTGTTATCTTCCAGTACAATCAGTGTAAATTAGTTATTTCAAAAGTGGGTAGAAATAGACATAGACACACACATCCCCTCACAGGAATATTAAAATGCTGTTAAACCCAGGAAATAGTTACAAGTGTTTTCAAGAAAAATCCCTAAAAAAAAGGTTTGTGTGTGTCTGAGGGCTTTCCCCCAAATTTTACCTTTGTTTATTGCAGCCAAGCCTGTATAGAGAGCCTGTAATAACAGGCAGGAATAGGGACTATATCAGTAGGCAAGCCAGCTGTCCAGATAAACCTGCTTTCTGTGGTGGTAAGCTTTAAAAAATATTCGTAGTGTTTGGGGCCTTATTGCTGGATTTTTCAATCAAAACAAAATGGTATATAATCCAAACTGGCTGCATTTGTAGAAAAGGAGCCACATGAAGCTGAGCACTAGCAATTAACAGTGCAAGTGTTTTTCCTAAAGGGAAATACAATCAGTGCTTACATTCATCTCAGTATTAGCAGCCAGACACACAGTGCTTACAACAATCATTTTCATGGAGTTATCAAATTTTTCAACTGCAAACTCTGGTCTCTATGGATATTAAAACACAGAAGCAATCCAAACAAAATCAGTGGAGTGCTGCTAATGAAGTGTGAGCACAGATCCACACAAAGTCGTAGCCCTAAGTATTTATAAGAGAGGAACAGGTGCCAACCAGATGCCAAAAAAATAAATAATATGTCAGAAATTAATAGCAGTCAGTCTGTTGTTCCTGTAAGTGACAGAAGGCAACTGAAATGAAAATAAAGGAACCAAAATACAGCCTTGTAAGAACCCACAAACAACAAGGGCAACCACACAATCTAATTTATGTTATCTGATATTACTTCAGGCTTCCGAATGCTGAAAAAATACAAGGTTATCCCTAGACTCAAATAAAGAACAAACCATGGGACTGCAGAGTACTGCAAAGCTGTAAAAGGGCAATTCTGGTTTTAATGCCCAAAGCTCCTGCCAAGCTGGAGCAGCTGCCTCACATGCCTGGAGTGCAGCAAGCAGGAGTGCCACAAATCCTGTAAACACTTCAGAAAATACAGGAGAACAAGAGGTCAACCAAAAATATGACACATTGCCTAGTGCTGTCAAGTGAGAAGGCAATCACTTCACTGAAGGAGTAGTGGCAAAGGAGGATTGCCTGCAATGCACAAGAGATATTAACCATAGAAATAATAATAGCAAAATAAATCAAGCAAAGAGCTGAAGCATTCTCACTTGAAGAAATGATGCAAATTATCACTCACAGCTTTCTGAGTAGATATACATCTTCTAGTTATACAGCAGTCCCAGGATATAAAAGTCTTCTCTATACCTATCTACATCTATTTCTATAGATCAGCACAAAACAATTGGTTAAGACTGAGTTACAAGTGCAGTCAAGTGCTTTTATATAAAGCACCAGAGGGAAAGGAGGGATATCTTGTTTATGGTTCAGCTAGGCTCAGGTATGGAAATCAATGGCTAAACGTGTTTGTACAGAAGGAAAAGAGTTTTCCCTAGTATCAGCATCAACCCACATGGAAAGCTTTGCTGAGAAGTCAGCAAGAAAAATGCAACAGCAACAAAGTTTTAGTCTCCATAATGAAATCTCTTATCCTGTAATATCTAAAAAACACAACTAAACTTTTTCATGGAAAAGGCTAATAAGTGAGGAAATAACAGATGTCAGGAGAATTACTTCACCAATGCAAAGGGTTGCTATAAATGTATTAGCAGAAGGAGCCTCTGCTGTTGAGCCATACTTTAAAGCTATTTACAGGTGTTCTCCCAAGTAAACTGTGAATTCTACAAAATTATTTACCAAAAGTGTGAGGAAACTTAATAGTAGGTACAAGTGATGTAATTATTACATTGACAAATAAAATACAGCTAATCACACATCAGTTATTAAAATATAAGCTTGCTGAAAATTCAGCCCAACACATCCCCTATTTTTCATTCTCCATCTCTATTCCCATGTTTCCTGAACTTTTTTAATTCACACATATCTATTTCTCACTCCCACCAACTTGTAGTCTTTTTTACTTCATTTTTCAGAAGTAATTACCTTTTTTCCCTTTTCTTTCATTTCTCCCATTTTAGACTCCTATTACTTTTTCTCCATCTTCTTTTAATAATTTTTAGGACTCCCTACCTCTCCTTTCTTATTATCAGCTTTCTTCTCAAGTCTTGTCCAATGTGTGTATTACAACCACGTCTATGGTGTGCAGTACTAAAAAGGTTTGTAGTGCATGCCACATTTTGGACCAGCACCAGTGAGTGCAAAGAGCCCCCCAGATTCACCCCACTTTTTACTTCACCAGTACTTTTCCCTGCAGCACTGATTTTACTGACATATGCAGCAAAGAGTAAAATGATTTTGCTAACTTCCATTGCTTCAGGAAACAATGAAGTGCTGAAGATCCTCACCCAGACCAATTTGGTAACTCAAAATAGCACTTATGCTTAAAAAGATCTCCCAGGTTCAACTTTTCAACCCCTACTCCTTCTCCATTCAGTGTTCATTCCTTTTCCTCATCTGTAAACTCACATGTGCCTAAATGGGGGAATGAAATGTCCTTATTAACCCATGCTACCACTATTGCTTATCCAAAGCTGTTACTGCCTTGGCTCAGTTCAACATCCACCTGGATGTTCATCTCACACCCAAAGCCAGACTGGGATTTATTACTCAGGTATCTCAGACCACATCTCCTGGCAGGCGGCACGGGATGCTCAGGAAAAGCCGCGTTACGAAACCAGGCACCAGAGACGTTTCTGACAGAGGAGTGTTGCTGTTCCGCTGGAGGAGGACAGGCAGGGATGACACACCACAAAAATGGGCCAAGAATGTGAAATTAAGAGGTGATAACATAATAAAGTCAAAAAGTAACTGGCTGGTGCAAATAAACTTCACTGAGATACAATTCATTATTCTGTGTCTATTTTAAAAGTTTAAAAGTGACTTCAATTTCTTTGTGGGTTAATAGTCCCAAACACCTTGAGTACTTGCCATTCCACTTAATAGCTAGTCCGTCACTTCAGCAGAATTCTAAATAACAGATTTCAGCACACAGATAATAGACATAAATGTACTTTCTGATGATTTTCCTGTCAGATATGTTCACTCCTCCGAAATGAAAGCAATGGCACAGAAAACATTTTAAATTTATTATATTATTATGGTTTTAAAACTTCATTAAAACTGCTTTAAAACATGCCTCATTTTCCAGCATAAACCACTGTAAATTATAGAAATAACTTTCTGTTCGTGAAATCTACATATTTTAAATTACACATATTTAATTAGAGAAGTATTCATTAAATTCAAGGTACAACAGTTTGGGATGCTTATTCATGCATCAGATGGGAAAAAATAAGTTGGTCACAGTCTTCTGAAGACTGCTTCAAGAGCACTTGAATTCATACTTTTTCCACATATTCAATAACAGCTTAAAACAAATATCTGAATTTAAAGACATTTACAAAGAATTTATATGAAAATTTAGAATACACTAGCATGTGCAGTGTGTTCTGCAGATACGTAGTCATTGGTTACTCCTAGCCTTGAGCTAAAAGGCCCTATGTAGATGACTCATTGGTGAAATTGCAACATACATCATAGAAAATTACAATATTAGTAATGTTAATGAAGATGCAAATATTATTAATACTTATGCAATGGTTTTGATTCTCCACTGGTTTCCAAAACGATAATTTGGAATTCAAATATTATCTGATTCCTTTTATGTTCATTAAGCTAGAGTACTAAAATCCCTCTCATAATTTCCTCCACTCCCAGATTTAAAAAAAAAAAAAAAAAAAAAAAAAAATTGGTTAGGATACTTCCCAGAATGGCCTGATTCTCTCAGAAGCAGGCACAGTCATATCTTGAACAAGTCCTGGTCTCTTGAGAGCAAAAGCTGGTGCACTGAACTCAGAAGCATCCAATAATGCTAAAAATACCTTTGCATTCTGCTTCAGAAGTGAAAGCTGGTTTTACAAACTTCCTTCACACTTATGCTGCAAATTCTGCCCCATACCTGCATGTCCCACACCTTCAAATGCAAAAATACTGTTCTTCATTGCTTGGCATCTTTTCTACTGTAGGGCAGTGTTTCAGACATGCCCCACAGATCACCACTTTGCCCATAATATAGTCTGTTTGCAAGAAGACATGTAAGTAACAACAGATTTACTGGAAAATCACCATCAACTCACTCAGGCATCGACTGAAAGTGGCTATCTGTTTTTGAAGGGACCTAAATATATTTTATGTCATTTATATGACATATAAATCATTTATATGCTATGAAAATTTGATAAATTATTGGACTACACATGTAAGCTGCTGGATATTCATTTAGAATTGTGCCCTTTCACAGACATCAGAAACAATGTAGCTACAATATAAGCTCCCTACAATAAAGGGAGACAAACAACTATCAAACCAAATCACTGCCACCCTGAGATAGGTCAGTGAGATAACTAATCTAACTATTTATGTTTTATGCAAAAGCCATTATTTCAAATATATTTCCATTAGTGGAACAAATTGTTCTTGTTTAAGGAGTCTGAAAGAAGGCAACTATCTCATGCATTAATGAAGGAACATCTAAACCTGTAAGATTCTCTATGAAGAACAGTAAAAAAAAAAGAAAACAAGAACATTAATTAGAACATTATAGTATACAATTTCATAAACAAATACTGTTTTACAAGAAAGCTACGATACACTATAACAGAATATAAGTAATTCTGTCCTTAATAGAGTTTCCTATCAAGAAACTCCAATATAGAAACAGCAAAGAGATTCTTTCAGAATATTGGGGTCAACATTTCAAATAGGATTTTAATTTTGAAGAATATGTAGTATTGCTACACCAGTATATTCTGAAAATCTACATCAGCATGTGTCAAAACACATCCTAATTCTGCAATGCCCAATCTCACACCCCTCCCAAGCCTTAAACTGCCCAGAGCATCATGAAAATTGTTTCCATACTTTTACATGACACTGAAATATGCAATACTTGAGCACTTCATAGAGGCAGTGCTCCTAGAAGTCAAGTGCTCTGATCATTTACACTTCTTTAAAATTACTAATATCTACAAATTTAGCTGCTTTTAAGAAACTGGTTTAACTTGTCCTTAGTAATTTGGAGACTGTTACCCACACACACTCGCTGCCAAGGGGTAACATCTGAGTGCACTTTGCAGTATGCAGAACCATTTTCTGGACACACCCCTTTGATTGCCATTACGTGGAAGGGTGAAAATGCCAACTTTCCATTTCTTTGGACATCTCAACCATTTGACTTAGATTTTCTGCATATGTCAAGAAGCACGTTCTGAAAAAATGCAAGAAATACTCAATTGGAAACAGAAGGATTAAATACTAGGTTTTATTCTACCACATTTTACTTATAAGACTACTGGGGGTAACTACTTTTTTTTCAGATCCCATTGTATCCTGATGTACTTGGTCATGGTGATTCCTAAGCAAAAAGAACAAAGAATTGCTATTGACGCTTCTATCATAACACTTATTAATAAAGCAAACAAAAATAAAACAAAGTGAAAATAAAATTTGCTCTGATAATCCTATTTCCCAAACTTTAAAGTGTACTGGAGCCTCTGAAAACCCCAGGCAATCCATCATACGATGCAGCACTGTGTCACGACAAGTCATTGGCAAGGTTGGAGGCTCACAGCACTGACTTCTAAGCCTTAGAAACTGGGAAGGAACAGAAAGTCATTACAGGAATCATTTATCATTATAATCCTTCAGCACATACACTTTCTTTCTCAGAAAAAAGACACTGTAAACTGGAATATATTATTAAGAATAAAATGAAATTAAGAAAGGAAAACCTTTCTTGTTAGATTTAGCTACTTCTCTCCAGACAAAAAAAAAAAAAAAAAGCCCTGATATTTTCTTTGGATTTTTTTTTAAATATGTAAATATCAGTGTCATTCCACCTAAAACAGTAAATAAGATTGCCATAAGGAAAGCTGCTGTATTTTAACTGAGATCTGTTAATTACATTACTGAAAACATGATCTTTTAAAGCAAAGCAGAGAGAAAGACAACTCATATTCTTTCCTCTGCTAGAATTTTAAATGCAAATACTTTGCATTTTACTTTTGTTGTCTCAGACTGAAAGAGATGAGTTTTGGCTCAGGAGCTTTGCTAAGAATTACTCTTCGTCTGATTACCACTTAACTCAGTTGATATTTCGGGTATGATCTAGATATATTTCAAAGTGCATTTACTTAGGGAGAATATTAAACAATTTAATTCTTGCTTGAGGCTGAAAAATCTAATGATCTTTTTCAAACAGTCTTTTTATATAAAATCATCACCAACAGCTGTATTTTTAAGAAGCAGTAAAATGGTGATAAATGTACTGTCAGTAACATTTTATGAGATGCATGGAGTTTCTACGAAAACTATTTTAGATCTATTCAACAAGGGAGAAATGTTTGATGGCTCTTCCTTGAATCTTCAGTTTTAAATGTTGAAAGCAAATCCTGTTGGTTCATTTCACATTATTTAAAAATACAACATTTATAAAACACTGTAATTTTCCTATGTTTGGTTTCCAAATGTTCTTCAAGGTCAAGAAACATGATATAGCAAAGAGAGTATGGCAATGATTCACTTTCTGTCTCATAGAGAAAAAAGTAATATTGCTTTGGGGATTTCTGTCAGTTCTGGGGTATGAATACATTCATTTGTGTACAATTCAAGATATGAAAAGTTTCAACCAGTTACTTTCTACTTTTGAGAATACTAAACAAATTAAAAGTGGCTGAGCAAAATTAATTTTTCACCTACATTCAGCAAATCTGCTTTTGCTCCTTTTCCTCAAGAATGGATCTTTGTTACCAGGAAGCAAAATTTCCATCACAAGTTATTCTGCAATATGTACTACAGGTCACCATCAGTTCTTTCAAAAAAAGTTAACAGTTAACTCTCAAAAATGAAATATTAAATGCAGAAAGGTTTCCTGCATGACCTTCATGTTCAATTAAGAGTTGAAGTTCTGTTCCCTTGATACACAGAATTTTGGGGTTAGAGTAGCACTTCCCTCTAAAGGAGAAGCAATTGGAAGGAAACATTTTGGATGGTCCTAGAAACTAAGGACCGGCAGGCATTGCTCCATTTTCCATCCTGTTAGGAAGTAGCAGGTACTCACCAGTGCCTCATCATTTGTCTGTGGCACAAACTCATTTCACACGCTGTTTGTGTTTTTTCAGCCTGTCTTTGCTAACCTCAGTGCAGCAGACTATCTGCTTAAAACATGAAATATAAGCTACCCTACTTCACTTCTCCTCATCCAGTGGAATCTTCTTCTCAAGGAGAGATGAAAATAAGCAACCATCACTTGTGGGAGGCTTGATGCCTCACTTAATGTGACTGGAGAAGCAGGTCATACTGAGGTAGGGCAGCACTTTTCTGGGATAAACATCCTTGTTCTGGTTTCTGGAGATAAGTAAACACAACACAGCACAAGTGCAGGAATGAGGTCCAGAAGCAGGAATGGGCTGCCAACAAAAGGCCAACCCAGGAGAGGGGAATCAAGACTACCAAAGACCCCCAAAACCCTCCAACCTGTTTCCAGAAGGATCTAGAAGAATGAACTGCATATGACAATTAATTTGCATAGAAAGTGAGACAATTAGCTCCAGAACAGGCAAAAATTATCAATAAAAACATAGCTCCACAAAACCCAGGCACACGTGATGCAGGACCCTGGACACCCCATCAGCAGGATTGATGCTGGAGCCAGGATTGGTGATCTTTTTCTCATTCCTTTTTTCTCTCTTTAATCTCTCCCTCCTCTTTCACCCTACTCCTTTCTCAAAATCCAGTGTGTTTATACCATAAGGGACTAACACTCCAGTTTCCATGCCATGTATATAATTGACTAATATAACTTTGCAAGATTTTGTAGACCTTCTGACCTTTGTCATTCCTTTTTGTCCACCAGGCATCTGTGAATCTTGGGTGCTCCCTTCCCCTTAAGGGTGGGACACCACATGCATGTTGTTCTCCAAGTCCAGCCTCATTAACATCTGCCTTGTTTATCCCTTTCATTAAACACTTCTTTCTTTTGGTTCTGTACATTGTCAAGTAGTTTGTCCTGGTTTCAGCTGGGATACAGTTCTTCTTAGTAACACACTGATGTTTCAGTTTTCCCCAACTAGTGTTCACTCTAAATCAAGGACATTTCTGTTTCTCTTGCTTTGCCAGGGAGTAGGTACACAAGAAGCTGGGAGTGAGCATGGTCAGGAGAGCTGACCTGAACCAACCAAAGCTATGAGCCATATCATGGAACACCATGCCCAGTTTATGAACTGGGAGGAGGGAGTTGGTCAGGAGGAGCTGATCACTGTGCAGGTAGTCTGGGCATTGGTCAGCAGGTGATGAGCAATTGTATTGTGCATCACATGTCTTTGTTAGTTTTTATTCCTCTGTCTTTCTCTGTTTCATTCTTGTCATTACAATTACTTTTCTTGTTTCATTTTATTTCAATTATTAAACTGTTCTTATCTCAACCCACAAGTTTTAATTATTTTTTTTTTATTCTCCTCCACAATGTAGGGTGAGGGAGGGGAAGGAGGGTGCAACTGTGTGGTACTTAATTGCTGTCAGGCTTAAACCACAAAAATCTCTATTTTTCAAGAATTCATACAAAAGCAAAAGACTTAATGCTGCCACTCTATTATTGAGTGTTTTCAGAATTCAAAGAACAGTGAATTGAAAACATTAAGCTTAAAATGTTGGAATGAGGATGCCTTAATGATAAGCACAGTCTCATTGTGTATCCATACTAAATGTGCTAAAGGAGATTTGCAGATGGGAAAAGCTATTAGCATGTTTCATGACAAATGCCGTAGTGTAGCTTCAAAATTAAATTAAAGAAATGCTTGGAAGGGACGTCCAAAAATCATCTACTCTACCATATGGATTCAAGTTCAGACTACTGCCAAAGCAAGGCCATGATTTCATATGATCAAGTCCTGAAAATTTCCCAGAGTGGATAGTCCACAAATCCCCTGGTTGTTCCAGTGCTGTCCTATACTTCTAATGAAGGAGCTTTTTCTAGAATACATTCTGAATTTCAGTGTGAGCAGCAGCAGCGGACAGTGAACATCTTCACAGGTATCACCCATAACTCACACATTCCTGAGGAGTATCTTTGGAAAAAAATAGGTTTTCTATATAACAGTCTCCACAGCCAAACTTATTTCTGAAAATGGTCTCTCACTCATTATAACTCTCAGGTTACACCTGGTTATCACTCAGGGAAGTATCAAACCAATAGCATATGACAGAAAAATCTTTCCATTTAACTGATTTCTAGTGAGTTTCATGCCTAGAACTGTTTCCCAAAACTGCTTTAATTAATCAACATGGGCTGTCTGTCCATATTAATACTCTTTTTCTTGATGCCTCACCCAAAATTCAACCAGTTGAATTGCCCTGCGTGACTTTGTGGCAGCAATTGATCCAACTGTTACAGGGGTTCTTATCTTCCCCAACCCCAAAACACTAAAATAGGCAATTGCTACCTGCTCATGAAAAGCCTCTTTTACCACAACATTCAAGACCCTCCAGGAATCTGCTACACTCTTCTTCTGAACACCTGTGTGATATTGTATGGCACTGTTTCACATAACCTCCAGACAAAAATGCACTAATGACACCTCTCCAAGATAGCTCTTTTCCCACTGATACAACCAAAGCCTATCTCAAATGTTCCAGCAGTGCCTCTGTAAGACTGGCATTAGCCTAAAGAAAAGGCAGCTCTTGCCTCACTGCATTTATGTTCAGTGACAGGATGAGAAAGAAGGGCAGACAAAGATTGAGTGCTTCCCATTTTCTTTTGTCCTGTTTAACGTCACATCAACAGTGCTAAAAATATGCTGCTACATGCAGGCTCCAAGTTTATTCCCTTCTCCTCCTTTGGGTGATTGCTTGCTGAAGTAATCCATGCCTCCACACAGTTGGGCAGGAATGCAAGTCTAAGTATGCCAGAGGAAATGCTGATCTTCTGGCTGGAGCTCTGCCTTGGTCACTTTCCTATACCTGTACTGCAAGATGCAATTGCCACCATGTTAGGATCTTATTGCTGTAGCAACTACAAAGCCTCACTCCTGATCTACAAAGGTCTGGGTTATTTGAAAGTGGCTCTTCTGAAGCAACCTTTTTGCCAAAGCTGCTGTAATTTGGGACAAAGCAGCACAAAATGCCTTAAGTGTGTGAACTCACCGACCTGAACTCAGTTACATGATAAAGTCTCCCAGAGGAGGTCAAATACACCCTTCACAATAGGAACTAAAACCTTTCTCTTAGATAAACAGAAATCATTTAAATATATGTGCATATAAAAACTTCTCTGACTCTATACTTTAAGTGTTTATTTAATTTCATCCATCATGAGATGAGCAAAATACTCAAACTTCAGCACTGAATCAAATTGAGGAAAGAATTCAGGCAGGCAATGTATTTTTAGGACTTTATTTTGAGGGTAGGTGTGTTCTTACAGGAGACAGAAGTAGAAAAGTCAAGGTGCAAAACAAACCAGCGAAGAAAGCAGACAAACAAAAACTCACTTTACCTCTCACCTTTTTCTCTCACTTGAATGTGAATTGGCAGTCTAGCAGCCACCAACTTGTCCTTTGCTAGGGGAGAGAACAGGCAGAGAGGAGGAGTAAGGCCTGTGTATGTATTGGCTTCCTCACAGTGTGTAACCTGCTGAGGCACCTGTGTGTTCTGCACTCTGGGCTCTACCACTGTGCTTCTCCCTCTCGGAATCCCTGCCATCCTCACACGCCATGGTCATCAGCTCCTCTCTCCCAGAAGAAAGACATGACCTTAGCAGTGCTGCTCCATGATCCTACACCACCATCCTGGCTGGATGCGTATGAGGGTGGACACCCTGAGCTCTGCACGGACACCAGATACCTGATACACAAGGAACGTACAGACCCGCCCCTCTCAGAGGCTCCAAGTTCCTTCCCTGGAGGAGCAATGGCATCCCCCCACCTCGGCCTTTCCAGGCTCGCTCCCTGCACCAGGAGGAGCGGCTCAGGGTGTCACACAGGCTGTCTCTAGGAGCAGATGGAGCTATTCTGTTGTTACTCAGCCACAGAGATTTCTGCTGTGCCAAAGATCATCCTGGTGTCCAGGTGTTTGACTTCCTGTATCTGCACAAAGAAACACTCGCTCGTCCCTCAGCTCCTCTTCCTTCCTTGTGGTGACCCCCGCAGGCCTTATCACACCTCTGTGGCCGCAGCCGCCGCAGGCAGCCAGCAGGACTGCCTGGTGCATTCCCAGAGGGAGCATGTCCAAGCACTGGCCATGTGGGCCCGCACCTGGCAAAGAAGTGACAGCCGAAGCCCAGAAGGAGTGCTGCCATCTCTGACACCAGCCCTTACAGCACAGGAGCGAGGACCTGGCAGAGGAGTTTCCATGGAGGCACGGCTGTACCCAGCGCTTCCTGCCCTGCCCACTCCCACCAGCCTCCTCCCAACTCTCTTATCTTCTGCTTTTCAAACAACCCTTCCCATTTCATGCTCGCTTCTCACCTGGTTTACACGTCGTTAAATCAACAACAAAACCTGCAAGCAGGGCCTGCCACCATCTCATTAGTCACCATTCTCCATTCTCTCTGGGCTCCCTTAGGTGACAAACTTCAGGAAACAGGTTGCCTTCTTCAAGGAATCTCTACTTCCCACACTTCCCATGGAGAAGGCCTGAGATATTGACAGACTCTTGATATTGCTACCAGAGTAGGAAGATTAACCATTGTTTCACTTGAGTGGGCTTGATCCAAAGTGCCTTGCTCTGTATAAGCTGTGTCCACTTACTGTTTGTGAAAAGCAAATGCTAATTCTCTGAATGAAGTCTGCAACCCTGTCACTCAAAACCTAATCTTAGTACCATTTCAAGGATTGCATGGCATCCTTTCTGATTCATATATCCATTTGGTTGATTTATTTTCTCTGTAGAACTGTTCTTTATTGCTACTCCATGTTAAAAGAAAGTAAAGACAAACCCTTATAATGCAAACTAAAGTACGAAGATCAAATGTTCCCCATTAAACATACCAATGTAAACATTATTTTAAATGCAATAATTTATGTGCTGTTTTTCATGAGGAGAGAACAGATCAAATAGGAAAGAGACAAGTATGGAATATAATTAAATTCAAATAAGGCAGTATGCATTAAGGGATGAGGACATCAGAATTAAACCAGACTATTTTGAGGTGAGCCATCGTTTCAGTAGGGAAACTTTGGAATTACTGTGTCCTTCTGAGCTATCAAAGCTAGGGAAAGGAAAAGTATGTCCATTTACTTAGTCCAATCTATTTTATAGTGAATCATTCTATTTTCCCTTCACAAAATGGGCCCTCCATTATCTTCCATTCTCACAGTCAGCTCCACACAAAGACTCTCTTTAGGATTGTGGCTGCCAAGCAGTCTTCCTCCAGGAAGCAAGGAAAAGAATTCTTTAACAATAAATTTCACAAATATTATGTGAAATAGCCTGAAGTGGTAGAGAATTTTATATTATTTATCTCATCCACAGTAAGCAGTGAATATAAAGGTACAACACCACTTCATAAAACTGCCTGTGAGGTTGTCTTCTATGTTAGACTCTGAGCATGAACTGTTCTCTATTTGATTGACATGCTATAATCAGAGTATTTTCAGGATGACATAGACTTTGTTCTTTTGAAAATAGCTAGAAGATATTTGTAACAAGGCATACAAATCCAAGATTGGTCCTACACACACAAATACATAAAGGTCATAGAACTGAAACATTACAGAAGTAACAGATGGAGTGGGATAGGTCACATGGCTGTAGTGCTGCAAGGGACACAGGCTCTTCAGAAAGGCAGGGAAAGGAAGACAATGCCTGTGTGAAGCAGCAGCTAAAATGTGGAGATGTTTGTACAGGCTGAACAATCAGGCTGGGTGAATGCTTGCGGGTCAGGATCAGAGGAGATGTCAGTGGAACTGGGCTACAGACACCATGGAAGGGGCGAGGAAGTGGAGAGTGCTCCTCACAACAATTTCTTTAAACAACTCAAGGAAGTATCTGGACTGCACACCCTGTTTGTTTGGGTGTTTTTCACATGAGACTTAAACTTTTTTGACACCTGCAGAGAACAAAATGGCATGGCACAAGCAATGCAGACAATTTCCGCAGGGCGTCAAGGCTTGCTTCTTGATGTGGGTGCAGGATGGGCCAAACAGTGTCATACACTGCTGGATCTGTTATTCATAAACAAGGAAGAAGTGGCTGTGGATGTTATACTCACTGGCAGGCTTGGCTGTAATGACTGTGAAACAGTGAGGCCTAAGACCTGGTCAAGAACTGAGGAAGACAAGTACCAAAACACACATCCTGGGCTTTAGGAAAACTGACTTCAGCCTATCCAGGAGCTGATAAGTGGGATATTGTAGAAGGCAGCTTGGAAACACAGGGAACCTGGCAAAGCCACCATGTCCTTGAAAACAACACTGCAAGACTGCTCATGATTCAGGAATACAAACAGAGTAATCAGAACACCAGTGTGGCAAAACACAGAGTTTGCAACTGAGGTGAAGTGCAAAAAGGCAGCACAGAAGGTGGAAGCAGAATATGAAATAGTGTATGTATTTGCTCTACTGAAGTTAAATATGTTAACAGATATCAACAACAGCATGTACAAATAGTATGTGTATCACAGATTGTCACTGCTCCTGTGTAGTCAGTTGACCTGACCTGCATGTAACAAAGAGTAAAGGGCAGAATGAATAAAAATCCAGGAGATACAAAACAAGGGGGAAAATGTAGGGGCAAAGGGAAATCAATCTAGCAAACTGAAAGAAAGGCATTAAGACTAAACAGGCAGAGGCAGTTTTTGAGATAGGACATAGAGGAGGCTGGGGCTCAGCTGGAAGGGGACAGGGAAAGGGCTGGGAGGACCAGCACAGAGCCAAGGCATTCCTCCATTGTCAACAGAGTGCTGTGAAACCCCCTGAGCCAAAGCATCTCTGTCCCCTCACTGAGCATCCACAGGAATGTGACCTGCCACTTCTAAGGGACACTCTCAGCTCAACGTGTTGGGAGGATTTAGTTTTCAAACTACTGAACAGTGTGTAACCTGGCATGGGCATTAGCATGGCTCCCATCAGTGGGTCCCTGTTTGCTCCAGTTTGCTATTCTTAAAATTAGTAAATGATGCACACAGAGAAGGTCATCAGCAGATCATCACTGTTCCAAATGAAGCACTCTGCATTTTGGAAAAGCCTTACTTAAGGCTCAATTCTTTGTACATGAGGATACAGTCTGCAATTAGATAACATACTGGCTGATTTCATTGCTATATATTTTCTCTATGCCTGAGCTAGAGTAAAATATCAAAGGTTTCCTTTGAAACCTTCCCCGAAGATCATGTGGACTTTGTACTTGTTTTTAATTTTGAAAATTTTTCCTTATATTTAATATTTTAACCACAAATTGAAAATGAGGTCACTGTCTAAAGAATTAGCTCATTAATTAATGAGAAAATGAACAATTAAAACAATAAATAAAATTCCCATTAGAACTTAATGCTGAAGCTTTTGTAATGTTCTTTCAAATATTACTCTTTACATAAATACTGCTTTTTTAAAGAAAATATACTGTAAGACCAGGTCATTACTTTCAGTTTCAGTGTTTTCCATATTTCCTACCCAATGCACCTTGCCTTGGTGAAGCTGTATTGAAAACTTGTTAACTAACACACAAGCTTGCCAAAACTAACTTAATTGAGGCTGGTAGAGGCCAACATTGTGACTAAACACGAGTAAAAGTTGTCCCGCTACGAAACCAAATCAGCACAAACACCATCATTTAAGTGCTAAAAAATTCATTGCTAATTTATTTCTTAGCAAGAGTGATGACCACTTTTCTTCATAGCTTTGCAAAGCCAAGAGTAAACTGCCCTTTTTGTGATATCAAGTAATAAGCCTCATTAATGCAAGGCATTAATTACATTGCAAGCCTTAGCTAATTAGGAATAAGCTGTGTTTTGATGGTTTTCATTTTCTCTTAATAATTTGTTTTGATCACACCTCTTTTCAGTAAGTTTCAGACACATTCCAGACACAAACAATTTCTCCTGCCATTTACTGATCTAAAGGTATGGAACATAATGTGCAAAAGATATAGTCCCTTAAGAAAAATACAAGAAAATCACTGATATTACCTATCAGTTTGGGTTATGACAACAAAACAAAGTCTAACTAGATTTTAGTTTTTGCATTTCACATGTACACAAAATGCATTCACGAATTTCCGTAATTTCCACAGAAATGTACTGTCATAATTAATTTAATATACATGAATGAAGTTTTAATCTTCAAGGTCAGTGGTTAAAGGAAGCCAGGAAATACTTTTATAAAGTACAATGGATTATTTCATTTTCCTGCTTATAATTACATGAAAAAAAATTTAAAATATCAACATTTCTCAGTATATCTTACCATTTGTTTTTCCTCTAAAGCTCCTCTTCCTGATGCTTGGCTTTCATGTTTTCCTAACTCCATTTCCCAGGGGAATAAAAATCACCTAATATCCTGAGCAGAAGTGATTCAACCTGACTACATGTTAGATATCCCTGTACTTTTGGAGTCAGGAGAGAAAAGTATCAGGAGCGCTGTGGTGATTTCTGGTCAGCATGTGTTTCCATTTATAGCCATCGAAAATCCACAAATAGAAGCGTGGAGAGAGGGCAGACAGCTGCCTCTGATAACAATAAACATTGGTTTGGTATCACAGTAGATTGTTCAGGATGGATTTTGGTTACCAGCCTCATTCACTTTTTCCTTGCTCCCCTCTATCCCAAAAGCTCATACAGAAAAAGTCCATGGAAATTAATAGCTATGTCTCAGTAGCACTAACCTGAGTTCACACAGATTATTAAACAACCAAAATAACCAAAATATAATTCACTGACACCACATGTGCTATGTCAAGACAAAAACATTCAGATAAACACTTTAAAATGGTGCTTTACCATAACGTTGGTCTTTCCCTGTTGAGTGTCTGGGACTGAGCGATTCCCAGATTCCCTCAAGCAGAGAATACTCTCCTATCCTAATATCAGAACAACATCCTGCACTTTTGAAATGCAGGAAGAATTGCCAAACTTCCAGCAGGCACTGTGAAGAAATGACCAGTGAACAACTAACACGGAGCTGACAGCCACACGAAGGTGGTTGTGGAGTTTGTCAGCTGACTGTTGAAGAATAACCTGGCTCTGGTTCACAGCGATAAAGTCAGAGGGCCAATATTAGAAACTGCAGGGCTGGAGGAACCTCTCAGCAGCTCTGCTGAGGATGCCAAGGTTTACAACACACCCTTCTGTTGCCACATCAACTGGGCTCAGGTGCGATTCCCACACATGCCTGGCTCTGCATGTACCAGCAAGGGAAGGGGAAGCATGAAGACACAGAGTAATGCAGAAAATGCTACTGTTAAACAAGAATGTGCTCTCTGGTAATCTGTGGTTCATTAGACATGCTGTAAAGCTGGCTGTTTAAGCACCTCATTAAATCCCTAGTAAACACACATCCATTCCACCTCTTCCCTGTCAACATATTGGTACAAAAAGACTCTCATAATATAGATAAATAAGCAGATAGGATAAATGAATAAATAAATATTGAACCCTTTTTCATCTATCATTTTCAACAGCCCTAACTAGGGCTCTTTCCCACACTCTTTCTGCACACTCTTTTGATAGATGCTATACTCACATGATCTTTAGAGCCTTGGATAGAAAGAAAAGATAGCCAATTATCTCCCAACAGTCTATACACCTTAAATATGAAAAGCTGACAAAACTTTAGACTCACCCTCTTCAGAACAAAAAGTTACTTCAGTTACTGAAGTTGTCACTGAAGTAACTTTTTAACCTGTATTTTTAGAGGCGTACGACAGCCATTAGAAGAGTAAATATGGCAAGGCAAATGCAAAGAACCAGTCAAATCTGTAAAGGCTGCTGTAGCAGAGGGAATAAATATGAGCTTGATGTCATAAAGTAAAATGCACCCCCTTGTGTCTCCTGGAAATGCTGGGACAAAAGGAGCAAGAGTAAGTGACAAAACACCCAAAGGAAAGCTGCTGCTCTCCATTCTTCAGTGGGAAAGCAAACAGTAGTAAGTTCATATCTCCATAATCTTTTTTGTGAGGCCAAAATTTATCCCTGTGGCAAGGGACTTCATAATAGCTTTGCACCACTTAAAGACCTCAAAGGAGGTTTTCAGTGGGCTCCCAGCAGCAGCTTGCACTATGCTGTTGCTTACACTACTGACCATTCCTGTGGTGCAGGTGAAGAACCTGAAGCCCCTCTAGTCCCCTTAATCTGGGCATTTGCAATGGTTCTAATGACAGACAAGGACAGGAGCACCTCAGGTGGGCACACTCAGCTGCGTGGCTCGGTGCCCTCCTAGCACAGTCCCTCTGGTGGCTGGGAGACCCTGGATGTCAGCAGGCTTCCAAACAGTGGCTCCCAGGGAAGTCACTCCCTCCTTGGGCTGGGGAACAGATATCCATGTCAATAAAAGAGCAGGCTTTCAGTGGTGCAAGAAACCAGCAATGCAGGACTCGAGATGTATACAAGCAAGCAATGGCAGATTTTTATCTGCTGTTTATGCTGCGTGTAACTTAGCACTCATCCTAACTACCCCAAAACTTAATCTTCAATATGTTTACAGTCTTTATTTGCAGGGTCTAATACTGTTTTCATGTGTCAGCTCACCCTTTGATATCAAAAACAATCACCACAGAAAGACACAAGGAACTGATTATGGAGTGAACTGTACTCAATATTTTTAACCTAAGATAGTGATGAGAGTATGTAGTGTCACAATAGGGTTTCCCATTAACATTCTTGTAACAGCATCTAACAGCATTCACTTAAGAATCTCCACTTCTCCTGAATGGAAATTTATATTCTGGATGCATCATGCTGCTGACTGTGCAACTGCAACGAAGTTGGAGCAAACTGCATTGGAGATGGGAACATGAGAAAAAGGCTATGAATGCAAGAGAGTATGACACCAAACTTCATGCCATCATATAAAATCAAGGAGCCCAGGAAACACTGGATGCAGAGCTCTTCTGTAGACTGAATGCTATTACATAAGGACCCTGGAGATAGCACAGAAAAGCTGACATCACCTTATTATCTACCACACCTTGTTCAGCGTGGCATTTCATCACCAAACCTGAGAAAATACTATGGTCCAAACCATCTGAGAATTTGGTTTTATGCAATCATGAGAGTACATTTCTTATTCCTACAGAGAAATAATGGTTATTCTACTCCAAGACTTTCCAAGACGCTGTTAGTAACTGTATATTTCCTGTTTTACTTTGCAAGGGGAAACATAGCAAACAGGTGCTAAGTAAAAAGCATGTTCTAGACATTGCCTAAATTACTGTGCTATTTCCAATTGCTTCTTTTTATTACAGCTACTCATCCCCTCACATCTGTTTCTCTTCTCAGAGCAGGAGAAGAGAAACAAGAGACCAAGAGAAGATGCTGATGGAGGAGGGGGCTGTGGACTTTCTTGTAAGATGCAAGTGCTGAATATCCCAAATAACAGTATTGTGTAAATAAGGCATTTAAACAGATGCATTTTCTGTGTTCATTTGATCTGCTGTTCCTGGAGAAGAAAGCAAATGAATGTCATGATGTTTGTGTGTCACTTTCAGCTGTGTTTTCACTTTTGTGGCTCCTGAAATTCTTTAAATTTGCACATTTTCATTTTCAGCCTGGCTCAGCACTAGCCCAGGGCTGCCAGCCAATGGCTGCAGCACAAGTCACACATCTGTACTACTGCTCTCCTAAGCCTGTAGCTTTTATTTGCTCAGTATCAGACACATCATAAGAATTCAACAGAAGTATTTATTCCACCCCTGATGTGGTCAATGAGACTATACTCAGTTGAAAACCATCTACTTAATTTACTTAATCACATTTACCACTTAAAAACCCTAAGACTAATACAGAAATTACTCTCACAGTGATTTTCAAAGCTCTAATGTGGAAATCGTTTCTGTCCCACACTTCAATCAAAAAGTTGAAAAGAACAAGCACAAAACTCAATAGACTGCCTCACTACTTGTGCGTGCCAGTCCAGCAGGTGGCACAAGCTGAGCTTTCCAGGTTATTTCTGGCGCTCACCCTTCTCTCAGCACCATTGTGCCCTGCCAGCAAGCAATTCCCCATGTTACCCCAGGTCACATGCATCCGAAGTCACATGCACACGCCTGGAAACGACAGGACCCCAGCAGCATTTCTAGCTGGTATTCCATGGCAGGATCCCTGCAGAAACGAAGAGCATGACAGCGACAGAGACAGCATATGAAGCAGGCTTACCTTCCAGGCAGCCAGGAGCCAAGGGCAGGAAGCTGATCTTTAAGAGAGCCGGGCCACGTTCCTGTCGCAGCACCCGACAGCTGCTGCTGTCACTCCCTGGTCTACCCCGCTGGCTCTGCAAACACTCAGAGCAGGAGATAGCAGGCGTGGAAAAAGGAAAACAGCACAGGCACCACAAGTCTCTGCTTTGCATGTAAGGAAGCAGAGTCCTGCATGGCATGTACAGGGAGCAGAAGGCTCTTTGACTAATATTCTCCAAAGGGAGAAGTTTGTTTGTTGGAGGATGAAAAGAAGGTTATTTCAACATTACAATAAATTGATTCCAAGAGCTCAGAGTCTTTTCTGACATGGAAGTCCATGGAAGCTGTATGTGCATTCTTCTCTTTGCAGGTTCTTTTAAGTCAGTTGTTTTAAAGTGGACAATCCTTGTGCTGGCAAGGTCCTACATCTACTGTCCTCCAGGAGAATAGACAGGAATGGAAAAAACAGACTTCTTTCTGTCAGATATCCATTGTTTCAGCTATATACACTATGTCCCTTAATATTACTGCTGTATCCCAGCAAACCAAATTATCCTGGGCTGTAAAATATACATCAATAGATTAGTTACACACACAAAAAAAATCTTCCCTCCCATATTGATTGGTACTGTTTGCTATGCCTTCCTCCACAACAATGGATATAACAGTGAGATGGGGGTAATGAAATACATTACTAAAGCATTATATATCTTCATAACTATCTTTTAAATGAAGTGGCACCTGAGAATGAGGAGAAGCCCATTCCCCAAAAGTGAAAACAAGTGACTGCTCCATGGCCAGGCAGTGGCTTTTTCTAGTCACCTCCCAGGTCAGTAGGAAATGAGGGCACATGAGCTGTCATTAACAGACCAACTCCCATTGAGACTCTTCACCTTCTGTCTCTACCCATTCTTATCAAATGGCCAAACCTCAAAAGAGACATTACTCAGAGCTGATAAGGACACCAGCATCTGACCTTTACCTCTGCCCCTCTTTCCACAGAGCAAAAGCAAAACATCATCAAATGCCACTGATTTTTTTTTTTTCTTAATCGAAGCTTGAATAAGCATAAGCTTTGATTGATGTATTTTGTAGAGCTGCATGTCCATAGAGAGTGTTATCACTGTAAGTTTATACTCACAGCAAAATTCTCAACACTGCAATATGAAATTTGCCTTGAAAATCAGTGAAAAAGGACAGATAAAAATCTTAGTGTTTAAAAGTTACCTGAATGGTGATAGCAATTGGTTAAAAGCTTGATATTTTGACAGCAAATTGTTTTGATTTCCAAGATCTCATGAAGAATCTAAAACAAACACTTGTGTATGGGAAATAGAAAGAAAATACCAAGTTCTCAACAGAACTCTCACTAACCTTCAACTACAACTTGTTCTGCAATCTAGGGCTGATTTATAACCGCTGAGGGTCTGGTTTTTTCCCCCTGCAGTCTAGTAAGCCACAATAAAGTAGTAGTAAATGGTACATTACTAGCTAGAGTGCCAAAGCATTTGTGGGCTCTGAGATTGATACTTTTGCAATATGCATTGATCAAACATTAAGTGATGGTGGAAGAACCCTGTTAACTTTGGAGAAAGAGATGGGAAACAAATACTTTAAATATAATTTCATTTATGTCTTGGGTTATAGAACCAAAAAATGTGTATTCTATTTCATCTGTTGAAAGCAGTTGGGGAAATATGGGTTTTTTTCTTTATCTCTTGTAACTGCAGGGGGAGGGGGGTGGATGCTTTCTGATAATGGCCCAGCTGTTAAAACTGGG
>VZUI01054924.1:0-13344 GCA_013401135.1 Cettia cetti | reverse complement strand
GGAAGGAAGGAAGGAAGGAAGGAAGGAAGGAAGGAAGGAAGGAAGGAAGGAAGGAAGGAAGGAAGGAAGGAAGGAAGGACAGTGAGCAAGAAAATATGGGATTTTTCTGACGGTATGGAAATATCAGGATAAAAGGGTGAACCCTAAATATGTGCACATACTCTGCCCTAGAAATAGCAGAGCTACAAAGAAGAGGAGCCTTTTTATGCCCTGGAACCCAGCTTTCTTTGCAGACCACAATATCTTCCCAGTGGGAAAAGAGTAATAATTCAGAGCCAACTTCTGTTGAGTGAGAAGATTCAAAAGATATGTTCTAAAAAGATGTTTCAGCTAAGCAGTTTCTAACAGTGAATGGATGAAGTAAATTTTAGAAACAGGATGCTGCCTGAAGAGCTATGATTAAAGAGAAATAAGCTCTAACAGAAGGAAAATAAACACCCTAAGGGATTAAAAATCTGAATTAAAAAAAAAAAAAAAATCTAACCGATTTCTTACCTCAGTCCCATTTTTCAGTCTTATGGTAGTTTTGATCCCCTTCTCACACACAACATTAACATGTGTCCATTTAAGAAATGCATCTGCACTTCCAAAATAACAAGGAAAATGTGCTGGAAAGAGATCCATCTTTGGTAAAAGTGGAATTTGAGGTCAGCATTTGTGAAAATCCAGACATACCAAAAAATTCAAATCTCCTCAGCTTCCTAAACTGCAAAATTTCCTTGAACTTGTTTTTATGCCAAACGGAGTTGTTATATTAGCAGGCCTTGGGCTTCTATTTCAGCAACACCAGGATAACTCCATGCTCATAGACACATAAAAATGAATAAAAAATGCATAGGAAAATTATCAAAATTCCAGCTCATTCAAATTAGCCCCTGTACAATGTTTGGATTAGGAAGGAAATGATGGAGAGAAGAAAGAGAATTTGGAACATCATTCTGTACCTTCTTTAGGAAACTGAAGCCAAGGAGAAGCATCTTGCAAATATCAATACAAAAAGCAAAATGAGCAGTTCAGTGTTTTTAAGCCCAGATCTGAAGTTACCTACCTAAGTGACATTGTCAAACATAACCAGAGCTCCAGATCTCCAGCCTTCTGCTGCATTATACAGTAAGTATATTTGAATTAGGTCTCAGCTATAAGTGCTCACTTCCATAGATATTTCAACTAGCAAGAGCATATAACTTGGGAAAAAAGTAAACAAGCAGTATGGGAAATCCGCTGAAACAGATTGTCTGTCATTTCACTTTTGTTCTATTTATTCTGTCTGTAGTTCAAACCTCATTTTTCTACAGCTTGCCTAAACAAGTTTTGGGTTGTAGTTGTGACTTCCTCAGCACAGGAGATATATTTCAACTCGGTATTCTTAGGAGAAAAAAACCCCATGTGTTGTTTCTGAAGAGTATTGGAGCCATCTGTAAGGACAGAATGTGTCACTGCACATTAAGGAGCTCAAGGAGCAGGCCCTGGATATTTCTACAGAGGGGTTTGGTTGCTTTGGTAGTTATTATGTTATGACATTGCTGAATGTGATATTTCAGCTGGACAGAAATACAGAAATAACTTAAACAATCTTTCTCAAAAGGTTAATGGAGTGAATTGTGGCAGCACTTCAGCCATATCTGTTGTACTCCTGGGTAGAGCTGTTTCTCTTGTTTTCCATGAAGGATAATGTGTTTTGGTGTGCTTCAGGCTCAGACAATACACCCAGGGAGACAACCTACAAAAAAAAAAAAAAAAAAAAAACAAAAAAACCAAAACCAAAAACAACAACAACAACAACAAAACAGATTAAAAAACTCACAACTGGAAATCATACTTTAGCATGGATAAAAAAGAGAAGGTGATGTAAGCAACAATGAATTATTTCCATGATTGATGAGATTAATCTCATGGTCAGATCTGAACAGCCTGGGGTAGTGGAAGGTGTCCTTGCCCATGACAAGGGGGTTGGAATTAGTAGAACTTTCATTTCCCTTCCAATCCAAATCATCCCAGGATTCTGTGATTCCATTCTGTGATTTCCCAACACTCACAGCTTTGCAGAGTGCACGTACAGCAGCCAAACTGAAGTTATCAGGAGTGTTCTGAGGAACCAGCATCAAAAAAAGTCCTGATTTGCCTAAATGTGAAACATTTAAGTACTTCCAATTCAAATTTCCTTTATTTAGAGTGTGCCTGTGCTTGCCCAGCTGTGCTCCACTACATCTTCACTCAAACTGGAATTTAGGTGCCCTGGGGCTTCTGGAAGGTCTTTGTTTGCAGGGGTGTTGGGGTGCTGTGCTGCCGTGTGCCACATCCAGCAGCTCTAAAACTGTGACAGCACCATAGAGTCAGGCAGGGAGTAATTTGCATTTAGACAGCCACAACCCTGAGGCCTCCTGCCCTGTGATTTCCAGGGTCATACGCTTGAAGCAGAGGATATGTAATTTTCCTGATGGTTTAAAATGGAAAGTTATTTGATACCTCCTTCTAAAAGGGAGCAAAAAATATGGGAGTGGTGAAGTTGTTGAGCACAGCCTCTTCCAGTCCACAATTGGGAACAGATTCCCAGACTCCTTTGATGGTGGGAAGGTTCATTGAAGGAACAGCTGTTGTTGCTCCTGGGTTCACCAAAACTAGCAGCAGCAGCAGCCACAACTTCCAGAAGAGATTAATGGCAAGGCAGAGAGGAGGAAATATCTCCTCCTGTAACAACAGCAGCTGCCATCTGCAGGCAAGGCAGGAGGGGCTGGGAAGCCTTCTCCAGGCTCCAAGCAAGGAGCCTGAACGGGACCTGCAAAGAAAAGGCACAGTGTCTGCCTTTCGAGGTTGTCTGCCTTGCCTGGCCAAATTGTTTTTGTGGTTTGGAACATGGCAATCCTTTCTGGGAATGGCATGGAGCTGTGGTTGCATCCTTCAGGGGTGGGATGTGAGGATGGGGTACACAGGATACTTTGTTCCTAAACACTTAGGGATGCCTTACATCAGCAAAAAATAGGGTAGACATTTTTTGAAATATGATGGGAAGAAGAAGAGAAAAGGAGAAAAGTTAAGAAAAGTTGATGTTGGGAAATTCAGCATTTTCTGAGCTGAATCAGCTTTAGGAATGGAAAGACAGAATGCGAAGGAAAAGAGGTGCTATAAGATGAGGATAGGCCAAGATAAGAGATCTCTTAAGGATCTTTTTAAAGTAAACTCCCAGAAGGAGTTTTCTGTGTAAAGAAAGGTGTGCTCTGAGGTTTATAGCTCACTGAGAGGGTGATAGTCCAGGAAGCTGTGGAACAAGACCAGGACCAGTTGTCAGGACCAATTGCCTCAAGGGCAAGTAGGGGTTCAGGGAACTGGAAAAGTTACAGCTCAGCTCCCTGCCTACATCTTTCATCTTCCACCTCCTTCACCCTTCCCGTACAGCCTGGGGTTGTGTTGCCCTCCATTTCCAGGAGCCCCAGCTGCAATGTCACACTCTGTTATATGAAAACAGTCTATCATAAGTCATCATGCATTTTTAAAATATTTGTTTTGTGGTCAGAACCCTTGCTTGCAGTTTAAATATTTGCCCCAGAGCACCTACTGGATTTAAATAGGGTCAGCATTCATAAGGGATCAGCTTTACCCCACTGTGCATGATCCCAAGGGATGTCTGAGGAAATCTTCAGTCTCTGGTGGTTCCTGTCCTTAGCAGCTTTAGTGATTCACAAAAGGGGATTCAGCAGCAGTGACATATTTCTTCATTCCTGTGTCAGATTTATGGAGCCTTGGTGCTTGTACAAGGTCTTGCCTTAGCAGCCCTCAGACCTTCTTGGACCCAGAGGCTTGCAGCCCTGGCAAGCAAAGTGCACAAGTTATGAGCTGTAATAGCCTTTCTTGTGGCTATTTTTCCCTGAGCTAAATCAACCACCCCACAACGTGATTATAAGGCCACCTTCCAAGAATCTGCTAATGAATTCCTCCTCAACACCTAATGATTTACCTTGTGTGGCTTTTACTTAAATTTAAAATTGCTCTTCTAAAGGAAGGGGCACCAAAGAATGAGAACCAAGTCATGCGCTAAAGACCCCAGAGATCAGAGTCAGATGAGAATGCAGAAATTCCTGGCTCCTGTCACTGCATTCATCCCTGTTTGTCCTTCTTTCTTGTCTCTATAAAAGAATAAAATCCTCCCCTTTATGTTTAGAAACTCCACTACAATAAAGGGCTTTAAATAACCACCCTAATTCCTTGAAAGGCAGAAATAAATTGAAAGGTGCTATTTCCCTCGCGTCACTGAAATGAGGTCTTCAGAAACATGAAGACCACAACGAGGCCTTGGAAGAGGAAAAAAAGCTCAGCACCTGCAGCAAGTCACAGGATGGTGTCCACTAAACATTTCACTGAACTATGGAAGATTTTTTTAATGAGTATTATTTAAAGAAAAGTGTTAAGAAAATAAAGGAGAAGACAGTGATGAAAGGATGCAGGAAGTGGGAAAAAGATTTTTCTTCTCTTTCAGCTGTTTAGGTAGACCCTTGTGCCCCAAATTTTTGAAATGCCAGTGAAGTTTGGGGATGGAAGGAGAAACCACCTGCTATACTCTGTTCATCCATTCCATGATGCATCTAATTGGTGGGGTTTTGTGTTCTTAATGAGCAAATGTTTGTTCAAATTCTTCTGGCCACCAATAACTTCTTTCTATCAGAATTTTCATCCTTTCTGTCAATTTAAAACTATGGAGGATTCCTCTGAGGCTGCAGAAGCTTTCATTTATTCCACATTTGTGATAAGCCCTGTGTCCTGCAGTGCTTGCAGAACCTCCACAGTGGGGACCACGAGGCCAGGCCTGGCTCCACACAGCAGCTTTGTGAGGTTTTTGCAGTGCACCAGCATGGCCAGGATCATGTCTTGACTGTGGGCTGCAGTCCTCTGTGCTCTTCAAAAGACTTGTTTTATGCAATAAATTGTTATGTCTGTCTGCAAACACCACATCTTGCAGGGGAGGGGTAGAGGTCACACAGCCAGGTGTCCAGTGAAGAGCCACCTTCTAGGAAGTTCTGCAAGGAATTAACGGCGTTAATGCAAAATCCACATTTCTCTTAGAAATGAGCTCCAGGTCCTTTGTAATCTCCACACATGGTTTTCCAAACTTCTCTTTCCACACACTGTTAAGGTGCTGGAAGAGGAGGTGAGGCCTTTTTTGTAATATCTGCATGTGCATGCAGGGTTCCTCACTTTGTTCCCACAGCCCTGGTGGATGTGTACACAAAAGTGGCCCAGTGACTAATGCCAGCCCCAGTCACAACCCAGGCCTGCACAAAGAAACAGTTAAATAGTGAAGTCTGGCAGTAAAGTCTGGCAGGGGATCAGGCCTGTAATTCCACTTGGCAAGATTATCCAAGCCAGCAAGGAAGGCTGACTTTGTAGTATAAACAATTAACTGTGGTGCTAAAGGATCTACCACAAACTACATCACTGGCCAAGGGGAGTGGGGGAAGGCAGAAATGGTTGGTGTCTTTCAATTAATTTGTTCTCTGCAGATTATTCAGCTTTGGGGTTTGACAGATTTGTTTTGCTTTCTCAATAAATAGGAGAACACTTAGGAAAAGGAAAATGCAGTGCATCCTGTGTCTCAGCAACCAGGTTTTTTGCATGCTAGCTCTTCTCAATCTCAAAGCAATATTTCATTTGTTATGAGTAAACTTTATCTTCAAAGAAAAATCCAAGCAGCTTAATTAATAGCTGATATTCAGAAACAATGGTAGGCACTTTTCCACTGACATCTTGGCAAGGCAACCTGTAAACATAGGAAGTGATAGAGATTGGATATTGAATTATCCATTGACTTAAAGAAAGACCCTTCTTGATACTGCAGTAATATCCTTCAAAATGTTTTAATGAAGAGGAGGGATGATTCATTTAGGAAAAAGAAAATTTAATCCATAGTTTGTTATGATCTTCATAATGATTTTGACAAATATTTAGTATCTGAGCTCCAGGATAACTTTTTGTTTTATGAAACTTCCTTATTTTTTGTAGGTTTTTAGTTGTCCCTTTTCCAGTACATGTTAACTACTACTATGCAAGAGTCTAAGAACTTCCTACTTTGGTAGTCTTTAAGTTATAGTATTAATTTCAAGGCTTTTCTAACCAATTTGAACAAAGACTTCCATTTTTTTCTCTGTTGAACTTTGTTTTAAGTATATAATGAGTTGGAAACATCTTTCTTCAGAGGAGTAGCTCTAGGAGGAATTTAGGATGGGACTGTTGAAGGTCAAGTCACTATATAATTCTGGGTTTATACAAAGCATGACAGGGCACAGCACCTGTGACATCAGGATATCAGATTGAGCAACAAGAAGACTTGTCACTGCACAGGGATTTTTAGTAGCTGTGGTCCATGGCCACAACACCTGATTTGAGACTCAAATTTTAACTAAACAAGGACAGTCTTGGATCCTTGTACTTGTGAAACTGGCTTTGTCTCTGAAAGAAAGACCCACGAGGTTGCTCTGTTCTTAAAGAGCACAGAACAGAGACCATTCCAGGTCTGCTCTCCCTGGCACTCTGCATGTGTTTCTGGTCACCTTGGCTGGTGCTATGTGTGTGCCTTGATGAGCTCAGCTCCGCAGGAGATCAAATATCACCTTTTCTGCTCCCATTTCACTTCAGTTTTGGTGGAAATGTAGGATAGATGAGTTAATAAACCAATGCTTTATACATCAGATCATCAATGCAGAGACAAAGACACCGAAAGAGAAGATGCCTTGGAGCAGCCCAACTGTGCAATCACATGGAATTCTGTTGCAGATCACCAACTAATTAACAGAGGATCTTTTCTTTTCTTATCCCAAACGCTCCGTGATTATCTCATCCCCATCTCCTTTTTCTCTTAGGGGGTCTCAGGCATGCCAAGCCATGTGAATCCCATTGTGGGGCTGGCACCCAGTGTAGGATCCATCAACACCTCACCTTCCTGAGGCGGTGACGGGCCAGCACAACATGCTGACACCTTTCAGGCATCCCAGCTGGGGAAACAGGGGCACAAAAATAGCCAACACCCCACCAGCAGAGCTAATAAATCCTGATTGTAACGGGGCCGGCTGTTGGAGGCCACCAGCCAAAATGCCTTTGTGTGAATTCAGCAGTCACCTGACAAGAGCTTTTAACCCAGCTGTATCTGGTGGTTTTTCCCTAGTGGCAATGCAGCCACTTTCCACAGCAGCCAGCACAGGACTGACCAATAAATGGAAAGATTACACCTACCAAGGTACAAGCACAGGTTTGTTCAAAACCTTTATAATTCCTGTAGTTCCTTTAATTGGAGAGATAAATTATTCCACCTCACTCTGATGCATGGGGTGCACAGTGAAGGATATAATGTCTGACTCCAAGGCATGGTGCCTTTAGATGTGTAAGAGGGACAGAGATATCTGCTTTGCTTTGAAGTAAATCACGTAAGAGGCACCATTATCTCATGGAAAATTTTGAAAACGCCATTTAAAACCACTTGTGTCCAGATTACCCCTGTGCCAGAGCAAACCAGAGAAACCTCTTGATTCATTCCTTGATTCATTCCTGTTGTGACTATCTCACAACACATTTGCCAGACTGCTGAAAGAAGGTAGCGTTTCCTCTAGACACCACATGTTGTGAAGTATTATAAATACATTGGAGAGCCTGGAATCAGGATCAGATTAGTGAGCTTGTGAAACAGTAGTGTTTTACTTTCTTGTCTCATTTATTTGAGAGGTACCAAAGCCGGTGTTGAAACCGATTTTTCGTGTATAAACATTCTGAAACAGCACATGGAGTTCATCTTCAAAGGTATGCGTTCCTCCAGCACATATGTACAGACAAGGTGCCAGAATGTGGCCGTGCCTCTGCCAGTCCAGCTACAATTTCCTGTTCTCAGTCTGTGCCTCTGAACCTGGGAGTGCTCCCAATTAAAGTGATCCCAGAAAAACAAGGGGATGAGAGCCTGCCCTCCCTCTCCAGCTTTTTCCACAGACAGGATCCAAAGCAGAGCACCCAGAAACTGCCTCCACAGGAGTTTGGTGTAAACCTGTGACTAATCAGCCCTAACAAACTCAATCCATCTTCTGCCTAAATAGCTGTTTCTCCCCAACAACTGTCAAAAATAGAGTGTAATATCCTGGGAGATGCCTGCGGTGAGAAACACGGTTCAGAGGGCATCGTAGGGGTTCTCTGGATTTTTTAATTCGCATGTCTTTGTGGCAATCTGAGGTGGTTTTTGCCAAGATGCACCTTTTTTACAGGAGTGCCACTGTTAACTGCAGTGCTGTAAGAGCCAAGAGCACAGCAGGTGTGGATGATGGCACCTGGGAACCTCATTTTGTACCTCCTTTTGTACCAAAACTCTCAACACCAACATGATCCAACTGCTCTGAGCTCCAGCCTTCAATGAGTACCTTCACCCATAAGATTAAATTAGGGAATTTCTGCAGTGAGAAGAGAGTCAGAGGATTGTTAACAGAAGTATGACTCAGCTCTACCTGTTTCTTGGGTCACCTGCAAATCTAAATTTCATTCTTGTGGTTTGCAAAATTACTGTGCTCTGTTGGAACAGGGACTTCACGTCCTCTTTGTTTTCCTTTTATCCGTTGATCTGGAAACCTATTCTCTTGGAGGGCAATGCTGAATTAATCATTTAGTCCTTATTAAACACCAGTAAATATCAGTATTTTTCACAAGAGAAAAGGAATAACACAGTGCAGGACAAAAAATCTGTACTGAAAAAGTTACCTTTTCTTTTCTGAAAACATGAATAATTTTGGTCATTAATCAGCTATTAATCCATGACTAACTGAAATATTTGATAAGATTTTTATTTTCTGGGGTTATTTTGAACAGTAAGAGTTTCTTTTTATTTGTTTTGCTTTCTTTTGTTTTTAGAGAGAAGTATTTACCAGATATTTAGCCTGGACGATATATATATATATATATATATATATATATATATATATATATATTTATTTATTTTTCAAATACCCACAACTCTCTGCTACTAAAGGATTTAGCAAACAAATGCAGCCAAGTGGAAAAGTAGAGGAAACACAGGAAATCTTCATGAGATATTGGTTGGTTTCTTTGGTTTAGACTTTTAAATCCTCCACTGTGGGGACAGGAAAATTTTAACACTGGCAACAGATTTGATAATCTGCAAAACAGATTATTCAGTAGAAGGCTGCTAATTATTCACTTCATCATCCAAACTCAATGAATTAACACTTCAGGTTTTATGGGTGCTGCTTTCTTCAGGAAATGTTTTCTTTGGGAGCCTGGGAAGCGTGCCTCTGTGCCTGTGCTGCTATTTCCAGGTCCAGCATTCCAATGATAAAACCACAGTCAGGAATCTGACTAGTAATTATTAATAGTTACATAGTGTGTTATGCCTTCCAAATGAAGAAGTAGCATGAGTTATGTTTCTGGCATCCACAAGAAATCTCTTCCTAGAATCAGGCAGGGTGGAAATCTCTTGAATGCACAATAACTGGAAATTTTGCTTCCTCAGAAAAATCCAACTTGTTCTGGAGCAACACATCAAGTGAATTATTGGCATCTCACCTTCTCTTAGTTTAGGTAGGCTCTGAAATCAGGTCATTAGGATGGTCTTTAGATGTAGTGATTTTAAAGCCAGGAAGATAAGAGCCTTCAGTCCTAAGTCATACAATGTTAGTTTAAAAAAAAAAAAAGTCCACAAAACTCTGAGGAAAAAGGGATTTAACTTGTTGAAAGTTTTTAAGTGTGCATAAGGGATGTGAAAAAAAGTAAGACAAAAAAAAAAAACCTGGTTTGGAACTTTTTGCCACCTCCTTTAGAAAAAGATAACAATATATAATATCCAAAAATGTTTAAATATAACATGTAATCTTTTTGTGTTGTAATCTTTCTTATCTTTGGCACTGTGAAGGCAGAGGATTGCACATTTTCTTGGTACACCGAGGGCAATGAGTCACTTTGCTCTTCCAACCACTGGTTTAGGTGGGCAAATCCAGATTTTCATCATTATTTTCGCTGCCCTTTTCATGGGAGCCTTAGGGCTGATAAAGGTCTTGTAGCTGTGTCAAAGACTGAAACAGAGACCCCTGGCACCAGTGTCCCATGGTGGAAACCCAAATTTATCTCCAGTAATGTGAAAACAAGTTGTGGCCAGCAAGGCAAAAAGTATAAAAACAAACTGATTTTGAGAGCTCCTCTCTGGAAACTCAGAATAAAGGGGGGCATTAAAGAGTTGGCCAGGGGAGGCTCCTGGAGTTCAGAAAGTTCAGATGTATCAGTGCTTGACCAGGCTGATCTAAGGCTCTAAGGGTTTTGTCTTCTGTTTATCACCAACAATAGTGTGAATGACACCATTTATTACATTTCTACAGCAGTGATGGGAAGCACTGTCCAAGAAACTGGGATGTAACCCACAGAAAACAAATGAAACTTCTAACTGGGGAACAGCTGAGCAGGTTTGGTTTTTTCCCTGAAAAACAAGCTGGAAGGACCAGTGTTATCTTGTTATGTTAAAGTGAAGTTTAAATGCTACTCATTCATTTCACAGAATACAAAACCACAGCCAAATATTCTGTAAATAAAGGAAACCCACAGCACTACTGGGCAGCAGTGGCTGTGCTCAGGCTGCCTGGCTCTGGTGCATGGGAACCTTTCTCCTTAGCAACCTTCAGCTAATTATTGTCACTTTCCAGAGCTCCCATTCCCCGTGCACAAGTTTGTAGACAAAAAACTGCAACAACCTCGATTTTTCCACCCTGTATGACTCAAAATATTGAAAAACTTAAGCAGTGTTTTATGATATATTTGCAAAACAATGATAACCTTCATGGACTAAATCTTATCTCCTGTCCTGCCTTACCCATTTTTGAGTCTGTTTTTACATCCTACATTTGCCTGCTTTGGAATTTCCTCTGTTACAATACACATAGCAACGTTGAAATACACTGAGTGTTCATTAAACATTACATTATTAAATTGTGTTATCATTATTATTTTTAATAAAAAAGAGTATAACTGAGAAAATGCACCAGATTGTTCTTTCTTTGCTTTGTGGAGGGGATGTGCTGTAACTGCTTATTGTAAGCAACAATAATGGTTAAAAATAACAATGTTCACATTTCTACTTTCAAGAACAGAAGGAGTTTTGGTGGATGAGTGGATTGATTATTTCCTTTCCTCCGCTCCTTTTCCTCACCAGCTCCAGGCCTAGATAATAAAAGCTGATTTTAGAAGATGAGGAGATTAAGCCCCTTGCAGCACACGGCAGATTTTATTGATCCTTCAAAATTAAACTGGGGGCTTCCAAGGGCTGCCTGCAGCCAGGCTCTCAGTTAAAAATTCACAAGCACAAATCCCTCCCTAGGATACAGCTTTTCTGTGTTCTTGGAAAGAAGATTTCAGGAACCATTCTGATGTGTCAGGTACCACAGACACTGATATATGTGTATATTTATAAAACTACATACAAGAAAAAGTTGTAAAATTCCGATGAAAATAGCATTTTCCAGCTGCCATGTCAGTATTTATCAAAATGGTGCATAACACTTGGATAAAGCATCATTGCATATAAAGCAACAATGCATGCAAAAAAAATCCCTACAGATTATACACATTTTTCAGGAAAACGTTCTCAAAGCCTTCTGGTGTTTCTTACAGAGAATTCAAAAAAATTCCCTCCATGCTTCTCTTTTTTAATTTATATTAATTATTTATAAAGTAAAAGATTAAATTATTAATGTTCGTTAAAACATCCACATTACATTAAATGGAGGAATATTTAATGTATTTTTACCAATATTCATCACTAATGGGGAGAATGGGAAAGTATTACAGGAAAGAAAGAATTCAGCAATTATCAGCTCATAGCAAAGTAGTCACACTGAACAAAAATTGGCCTCAAAGGAGCCACAAGTGAGTCTTTAGACACTGAGAAATGATGAGATAGATAATTTAAAAAATTATATTCCTAATTCGAAGCAGAAAAAATCCTCTCCATTTCAAAAATTTCCCTTTTTAATGAGTGGAATGTAATTCAGCAGAGTAACAGATCATCCACTCCATCCACCTCAGTAACCTGTAACAAAGGCTCAGGTGTGATGCCATTGCATGTGGGTTTCTGTTTTCAAACTGGATTTTAGGATCTGTAAATTGATCTGGGCTGATAAATGTGCTATGGATCCCTAAGTAAATACCAACATTCACTAATATGCATCAGTCTGTGATTCACATTTTTTCATTTGTTTGGGCTAAATTTTTATGTGCTGGTCATTCATTATTTATTGAAATAATAATTAGAAAGAGATATACACAAAGACCATAACAACCATAGCTGGAATATTTTTCTGGATTTATTTCTTGTGATGCATGGCGAGTTACCAGGGGGTTTCTTGCCTTCCTCTAAAGTCATTTGCTTTTCATGAGGTCATTTAACACAGTATTTCATTCATTGCTCCTGCATGTGCATTGCATTTAAAATAGATGTCACATGGACCAGTAAGTGCAGTGTTGTAACCACGTGAAATTCAATGCCAGACTGAAACCTCTTTCCCCCCAATCCCTCACTTTGGCTCTCATCTGTGTTATTGGTATTTCAGGAGAAAAAGTTAAAAGCTGTGATGATAATATGTTTCAACAGTCCAGAATTCTTCATCGAAAAGGGAAAAAAATTGTAAATACATGGAAGAGACAAAATGCCTCAAAATAAAATGAAATTTTGGATAATTATAGATAATATTACTATCTATATTGACTGTCTGTTTAGGTAAATTCAGAAACCTACTGCAAGAAACTCTAGAATAGGCTTTGGCAAGGTGATCAACAAGAATTTTACCACCTTCATTTAATGTTTAAATAACTTGTTTCTTTTTCTATTACTGGACAGCTGGGACAGGTATACTGTGGTTTCTGCAGTACTCTATTCTAAATCCATCCCTTTCTGCTGTTACTACTGGGGCTCCTGGAGCAACCTTGGTTGTGTTTTTACAGGAGCAACTGCGGCTATTCCTTGTTCTGTCCCCAAAACGGGGTGTGTGCAGTGCAGTGTTTCTGCTGGAAAATGGAAAGTCAAAGTTAGGGCTTTGACAGCCAGAAAAGATAGTGTTGGGTCTTTCTAAGGCCCTTGATTCATTCCACACTCACAGTCCCTGAAAAAATACTGCTGCCGCTTGCATTTCGCCTTTGCCAGCTGTCAGTCTGGACACACATCTTGAATAAATGGGGATGCAGATACAGCAGTGCAGTCTTACAAGGATTTTAAATTTTTTTTTAATGCAAGATCTATATGATTTCTCTCTGGGGAAAAAAAAAAAAAAAGAAAAGAAAAAAAAAAAAAAAAAAAAAAAAAAAAAAAAAAAAAAAAAAAAAAAAAAG